>BJCN01335538.1:0-10240 GCA_018326445.1 Flaveria brownii
TTTTGATGAGGAGTTTGTCTTGGTACTCCTACCTTGTTCCTTTTAGGAGCGATTGTTTGTTTCTCATTAGGTTTTACAACTTAAGACTGTGTGTTTTGTTTTTTGTTTTTCTTATTGAAAAAACAATTATCAGTACTGTGATTGTTCCTTTTACAGATAGAACAATAGTTATGAAAATGATAAGTTTCAGTACTGTGATTGTTCATGTGACAATACTGGCAATATTTACCATATTTGCATTTTTCAGTGCTGTGAGTGTGTTGATCACACCATTCACAGTACGGTAAATTAGTATTGTCTTGTTTGTTAACAACTTCTGTTTTCAAATTTGACTTAAGTGGAATATCAAAAGTCACAGATGTTTGAGCTTTGCCTTTTCTTACATTTGTTTGTTTAACAAAAGCATTGGAAGATTCAATATTCTTTCCACGAGAGCAGATGTCAGATCCTGGAGTCTACTTTGTTTGTTTTGTTGGAACTTCAACCACACTTGAAACTATGTTAGTTTTAGTAATTGGTTGAATGGTTTCATCATCCAGTAAGTCCACATTATCTTCATTAGAAGTCTGTTCATCAAATTCATTGTTTTCTCCTTGATAAAAATCAGTTGAGTTAGTTTGTGGTGAATCATGACTTTTTACAAATTTTATCAAAGGTGTTCTATCATTTAATGATGACTTTGATGATGTTGATGATGATGGTTTTGAATCATTTGTTCTGTCATATGGGTCAAGTGACTCATCCTGTTTGTTTGTCATTGAATCAGGCAAAGGAATAAAATTATCATTATATGGTGGATTAACTTTGTTATATCCCAAACTTGAAGGGTCTTTAAAAGCCCTTTGTTGAGCAAGAAGTTCTTCAAACTTCTTGTTGCTTACCTGTAACTTCTAAAGTTTCACTTCAGTTTTAGCCTGTACTATTTTAGATTCAGTCAATGATACAGAAAGTTGCTCAACTTGAGCTGCAAGTGTTAACTTTTTAGACATTAATTTGTCCAAATCATTTTGTAATGAAAGTATTTTGATGCCATATTGTTTTTGTTCTGATTTAATACATTCATTTAAAATGTTTTCTTCAATTACTTTCTTTGAAAGTTTATCTGCATATTCTCTGTATCTATTCACTTCATCTATGCATGCTTGTGTGTATAGATTCTCCTTTACCTCTTTCGGGATTTCTGAAATTTTGTCTTCAATGTCTACCATGAGGGCATGATCTGGAGATTGAATTTCGGCTTCATACATGCTCCAGTCACATTCACCATCCTTCTTAATGATCAAGGCTGATGATTTGGATTGTTGACTTGGACTGTATTGTGTGATTTGAGGTGGAGTTGGTGCAGCAGGGATACTGATTGGTGGTGGGATTTGTCTGTTTGTTTGATAGCTACTTGAAGCTTGTGTTTGATTGTTGTGTCTGTTAACTCTAGGTTGTTGGCATTCTCTTGAAAAGTGGCCATATAGTTGACAATTGTAACATCTCACCTTGGTTTTGTCAAGACCAATCTTAGTTTTCTTATCCATGCTTAATCCTCTATTCCTTGGTAGAAATCTCTTTGATCTATATGGAATCATAGCCATAGACCAATGGAGATCCATTTCTTCAACCATGTCAGGAGATAGTTCATCCAAATCTTGTTGAATGATTTGAGATGGTGTGAGGTTGGCACCCAGATAAGCCTCAAAACTTGTTAAAAAGGCTACATAAGCTGCCTTCTGCTCCTCACTTTGAAGAATGATAGTGAGAGCATCCATGGGTTTATCAAACTTGTGTATGTTTTATGGCCTTGTCTGTTGTTGTTTGCTTGAACTTGAAGCATGATGATGTTGATTATGTTTGCTTTGAGGAGTTGTTTCATGAGAAGCATGAACACCAGTCTTTTTATAATTTTGTTTGTTATTAGGTGACTCTTATGCAGAAAAGAATGATGTCTCACTAGTATTTAGGAATTCTTCATCTTCATCTTCACCCGTGCTTGTCAGAAAAGCATTGTCTATATGTTGTAGTTCTTTGAACTTGTATGCTTCTACATGTCTGATGGTGTTGTTATTTCTCGATTTTTCATCTAGCTCTAGTGCCTCCACTTTAGCAACTAGAGAATCCAATGATAGTGCTCCCAGATCCAATGTTGCTTTCATTAGTGACACTGACTGAGTCCAACTCTCAGGCAGTGTATGCAACATTTTTTTGTTTATTTCAACAGATTCGTATTTGAGACCATAAACAATCATCTCATTTACAAGTTGTATAAATCTGTGAAGTTGTTAGGGAATAGATTCTCCCTGAACATGATGGAAAGTTTCATACTGGGTCCTCAGTTTTTCTCTCTTGATTTCCCTTATTTCATCACTTCCTTCACACATTGTATGAAGAACTTTCCAGTTCATTTGCTGTTTTGAAATTCTCAACCCGTGTTAACATTTCAAATGGCAATGTCATTGCCAGAATACTATATGCTTTTATGTCTATTTTCACCTTCTTCAGTTCATCACCAACTACGTTCTTTAAACTTACCAGTTTTTGTGTGTTGTATTCTGGACCCAAGTTCACAGGAATGTATGGTCCTTCTATTATGGAGGTCCACAAATCTGGGTCTTGAAAGATGATCCAATTTCTAAACATGATTTTCCATTGTTTGAAGTCAGCTTTGTTTTACAGTCTCGGTGGTTTGAGACCACTTTTGTTCCGGACAGTTCGTCAGACATGTTTGTTCAAATTGTTAACTTAACGGTTTAAGTTAGAATTTGTTAAAATATTTAGCTTGATGCTAAATTTGATTTATCCTAAAGTCACTAGGATTGTTTGTAAATAAAGTAGATTTTAATTAAGTTACCGAATAAAGGTAATTAATTAATTTTATTAAATTTAATGTTACGAGGTTGTTTCTGCCTCGGTATCAACAAGAATATTCTGTTTAATAATGTCACACTGTGACAAAATTGGTAAAGCACTTATACTGAAAGTCAAAACCCTAAAAACAAAAGTTTGCTTTTAGACAATTTATTTTTGGATCAAAAAGTAACCAAATTCAAAAGAAGAATACTGTTCTTCTTCAAATTTTCTGATGAAACAACACAATCAACAAAGACTGTGAAGGTGAGTGATTGAGTAAAAACTAGGGTTTTTCTAGGGTTTGTTGACGGCTGAAATGATTTCAACAAAAACAACAATCGGTTTGTTGTTTGATGAAAAATGATAGAACAATACCTGTGTATTCATGTATCAAAAAATCCTTAGAAACTGATGTGATTTCTATGACTTTGTGATGTTTTTCGTTTCAAAAACAGTGTATGAATGATTTTATGAGCTTGAGAGCAACAAAAACACAAATTCTTCTTCAACATGAGCAAAAACAGATGATTAAATCATGTGTTTCGAACATTGTTGAATGAATGATGTAGCTGAAGAATGTCAGATGATTTCAAGCTAAAAAATGTGTGATATAAAGCTAATGAACCACCGAAATCATGTTAGATGATTAAGAGGATCAAAATCAGTGTTTGATTGAGCCAAGGCTCTGATACCACCTAATGAAAATCAACTTAATCAAGCATATTGAACATGAACTTTGAAAGAACAATATTCAATATGAATCTGTTGATTTCTCCAAGGATCTTCACAAATCTCACACAAATCAACAAACACTAAACATGGTGCGGAAACCTATGATTAATGTGTATGATTTCAGTGTATGTGTGTGTTGTGTGCATTAGAATGCACGAGAATTGAAAATGCTTGTTTGATTGATAATTCGTTCAAAAGCTTACAAAGGATTAGGGTAGAGTGCTATTTATAGCCTATACACAAAAGCTATATACAATTACTAATCTACCCTTATGTAAATAAAAATTACATATACATAATCCTAAGTATCTAAGTCATCCGTTGTGGAATAAGTCATCCGCTATGGAGAAGTTCTTCATCCGCTGTGAGAACAGTTTGTTCATCCACTGTGAGAACTTGTTCATCCGCTGTGAAACTTGTTCATCCGTTATGATGACTTGTTCATCCGCTGTGGGAGTAGTTCATCCGCTGTGAATGACTTAGGCAAAAAATTGTTTATCTACAAATCTGAAAAGAAAATTTACAAGATGTTAGTGATTATTATGAATGTTAATGATGTTAATGTGTTTCTAATGTATGAATTGTGTGTTGAAATACATGTTTTGATAATGGCAAGCATCATACTTTCTTGCATTAATTCTTAATGCACTTTCTTGAGTCCAACAATTTCCCTAAGAAACAATTTTTCAGGGCTAGGGTGTACAACCATTGGAAATTACTCTGTTATATATTCCAACAGTGCATGTCCAAGAGAAGTGCAGGATGGGACTCATTCCCAGTGCACATTGCATCTCCTATCATTGCCCTAGCCACTAATAGAAGATTTAACATGGCTAAATGGATTATGAATGGAATCCTCTACAATCTAGAGAGAGGAAAAATGAATAAGTACTTGATGTATCCAAGATTTCTTCAGCTGCTCATCAATGAAGATCATCCTGACTTGTATGTAGACGGAGTTGAAGGTGATAGACTAGAGCTTGAACATATGTCTGAAGTTGTGTACAAGAGACTGACAGTTATTACTGGAGCTCCAAATATTCCTTTAGTTGATTACATGAGACATGTAGCTATGGATGAGGTTGATATTAATCAACAACACTTTCATTTGTCTGAGGATGAACCAATAGATCCAAATGATCTGATTGAGGATGTTGTTGAAGAGATCATTGATGAAGAGGAAGATGAAAGTGATGAAGATGATGGTGATGATGATGAAGCTGCTAAAAGCTCATCAGATGGTAGTGATGATGATGGTGATGATGGTGCAACAGAGGCACATCAAGCTGATAGCCGTGAAGCCACTTTGTCTGATCATGCTGATGAAACACATGATATTGGTGAAACTCATGATGAACCAATGACAGAACCACAAGGTGATGAAGAAGCTGAGGCTGATGTACAAAATCAAACATTTGATTTTGAGTTTATGGAAGCTATACTTTCTGAGCCTGTCGTTGAAGGCACATCTCCTATAGAATCTGAAGACATTCCAGTCATTACAACATAAAATGTGTCTGTACAGACTGATGATATCATAGATTTTGATGAGACTGAAGAGTTGAAAGAAGTCATCATGTCTCAAGAAAAAGAGATAGCTGAGTTGAAAGAAGAAAACTTGAAGTTGAAAGAAGTTATTAAGATGAAGGAGGATGAGATGGTGAGTGTGGTGAATGATAAATTTGAGGTTCTAAAGAAATTTAATGTAATGATTAGAGATTATGATATCATGGAAGAAAAGTATCAAAAGATGAATGTAGAAAATGAAATGCTAAAAGAAGAGTTGGCTAAGTTGAAAGAATGTCAAAAGATTGATTCACCAGATCTTGAGATTGTATCTGAAGTAAATCCAATTAATATTGAAGAAACTCCCGCTGTGTATAAAGGTATGAAAAAGTTAGATGAAGTGGATGAATTAGTGTTACTTGAGTATTCATCTAAAGTTCAAAAGCTTACTGAAGTTTAGGAGGAAGGAGTGAAATATGTGCAAAAAACTATTGAGGCACTTGATGATATTGAAGAAGAATTCAATGATGATTGGTATGATGAGGTATTGGAGGATGAAGACATAGATGAAGCAAACCTTGAAAAGGAATTCACTCCTATTGAAATAGCTCCAGGTGAAATTCCAATTGATTTTGAGGATAGATACAACTTCCTTGTAAAGATGAAGTATAACTGAGTATTCCTGGATGGACTGATAGTGATACAGATAAACGAAGAGTATGAGAAATGTATAACTGCTCAATCAGTAGCTCTAGTGGATCCAAATGAGATTATGGTGGAGCATGGAGAATGGAATCCATTGCAAGAGAGCATAAATGTTGAAGAAAGGCCAAGCTTAGAGCTTCACCATCCCGATCCTGATGAGATGAGCATTATTGCTTTGAGATCTTGGTTACATGCAAGAAACTACCCATGGAAAAGATTAAAGAGACTCTAAGGTGAATCTTTGAGGAACCTTGTTAGAAGTTTTCAAGCTACTGAGAAACAATCTAACAAGATGATTATACTAGACACGGATAATCCTCAATACCTGGAGATAACCAAGAGAACAAGAGTGCTAAAGCCTCAAGAAATCATATCAGTGGCTCAGAAGACAAACGTTTATGAGCGAAGGAAAGAGCTGATGAGGATGTTCCCTGAGACAGAGAAACAAGCTTATGAAGTTTCTCTTGATCAGAAACAAATATTTAACAAAGCCAGATCAACAGGAGACTTGGTGAGGAACGTATTGCAAAAAGGACAATCTATATCAGAACTGCTGAATGCCATGATTGCTCCAGATTCCACTAACCAAGTTAAGATTATGGCTTGGAAATACGACGAGATCTTTGATGCCTTTTTGATCAAACGAGTAAATGTTGTGTGTGATGTATATCACTTTTACTCGAGCATCATAAAGCTCCCAGTTCAAGACTTAAAGGAGTTAAACAAACTACCTTTGATCAATCCGACTGGACCCAAGCGTGGAGATATGTTTGTAGAGTTGCTGAACAGAGGAATTACAAGAGCAAGTGCTTTCTTGGAAACAAGATGTTCACAAGAGGACAAGGAGTACTTTGCTACTTTGAAAAAGAATAGAAAGATAAAGGGAAAACAATCAGAGGATGAACATTTCCTGATTGAGTTTTGTGATGACTACTTTGAAAAGGTAATGACTCCAGGATTGAAGGTTATTGATGGAACACAAAAATCAAAACCTATCTTGCAATGGTTTTCTAATACTGAAACGTTTGAGCTAAAGTTAGTCCGAAATCTCGTAAACTGGGATGTGGATATGATTACACTTTTTGGAGTGTTTGAGCTCAAATTGTTGCATCCAAGCTATATATCTTTCTTGTCTGTGCAAAAGTTTGAACGAGTATCTCCTGAAGTAGTGAAAATGATAAGAAATATTTCTTGTCAATTATTAAAGAGACGAATGCTGCTATAGAGAGGATTTCACTTAGGAAAGCTTTGGCTTATGCAAACATCATGAAAAAAGATATTAAAGAGATAGAGTTCATTAGGATATCTCGTACGGGAGTGTTAGAAGTATACTCAAAAGGTAATTCAAAGCCTATTGAGTTGTACGCTAACATTGACATTACAGGATTATCTAAAGAGACACTTGAAGTCATGAGCAAAATGGAGATAAAGACAAACGAGATGAAGCCTGAGCAAGGTGTATTAGCCAGCAAGTTCAAATCTGCTATTGCTAAAGCCTTGAGAGGACAAGAGCTTTACAAGGAGAAACCAATGTTTAAAGTTAAAGAAGAACCAGAGGATTACTTTGATGATTGAAGATGGATGCAAAAGAAGAACGAGGATTGCAGATTAAGAGAATATAGAAGAATGTAGCAGAGAAGACTGAAGAAGATAGAAGATTGGAGCTGAAGAAGATCAAGAGAATGAAGATTGAAGATAAATGAAGACTGAAGACTATGTAAATCTTAGGGGGAGTATTGTTAGTACCTCTTAAAGATTTAACATGTTGTTTTATTTTGTCTTTGTATTTTACTTTTGCATTGTATTTTACTTTTGCAATAGTATAGGGACTTATTGTGTAATACATGTTCCTTTAGTTTCTTTGTTTAGTATAAATATGATTATGTGTATTGTGTAGTTAGACGTTTTGAACTTCTCTCTCAATTATACACTGTAATCCTTGCATCTAATCAATAGAAACTAATCTGAATCTTTGCAATTGTTGATTACTTTGTTCTTTTAATTGTTAATCCCTTAATCATAACATAGAATCGATCCATTTGAACCTATCAGATCGATATTCTGTTCTATTTATAGGCTGACATAAAGACTATACAAAAAGACTAAACTACCCTGATAACTATATAAATACTAGTCTAAGTACAAAAGTCTTCATCAGCGTTTGTGTTTGAACATCCATATTAACTAATGTGGATGCCTTAGGCTTCATCAGTATTTCTTGATTGTCTTCAGCATTAAGTGTTTAGTCATCACCAATGACAAATGCGGATGAACAAACACTTGTCAGCATTCTTCGTGTATCCATATTAGTTAATGCGAAAGAATAAAATACTTAACCACATTTGTTTTGTCTATCTGTATTTGTATATGCAGAAGAACAAAAACTTGTTCAACATTTTTTCTTTGGTCATCCGCATATACAAATGCGGATAGCCAACACTTAGTCTTCTGACCTTCACCCGTATTTCTTCTTGGACTTGTGGGATTTTGCCAACAAAACCACTATCAACGACCACTTGAATTGGCATGTATGATCCATTCAGGGTCCAACAATACTGCCCATAAGGATTTTACAGCCTAAGTACTTCAAGGTTGGATTCAAGATAGCTTTGATCATGTTAGAGAAACCTCTGGCCTCTTTCATCCTATCTCTACTCAGAACATGAATCTTCATTTGGCTCATGGGATGAACTGCTTCAATTGGCATCTTCCTTAGAGATACAGGTTCCCACACACCAACAGTGGATAACCCATATCTATGAATCAGGAGAGATCCATCAGCATCCACTTCAAGCTTTAAAGTTCTTCCCAGGTTAAGAGGAGTCTTCTTCTTCGTTCTCTGCTCTCTGTTGTACTTAATCCTGTCATATGCCATCTTCAGAATTTTAATGCACTTCAGGAAGAAATACATGTCAGCCTCTCCAAGCTTATTGTAAATTTCTCTGAAGTGACTAGAGAAGATGTAGTGGATGTATGATTCATCAAGAAGTCTCACTTCGTATCCACTAAATAGATGGATTTCAGCCCCCTCTTTTCCTCTCCACTTCCTTTCAATTACCATCTCATAAGTCTTTTCATCATAATACATTTGAGATTGGTATAGAAGAATGGGTACCAACCACCATCTTTCTCTTCAATGATTCAGTTGGTTTTACATTCGCTTCAGGAAATACCAACTCTTCAGTCCTCTTAGCTTTTCTTTTCTTGTCTAGGGGTTTTTTAAAAGTTTTGTCTTTCCTCAAGCAAATGGCTTCTAATGAATTAAAGTACTTGGTTCTTTTGAAGATTTTTAGAATCTCTTCAAACTCATATCCCATGTGCGTGGCATGATGATTGATGAGCTCAAGTTCTACTAGTTCCTTGAGATCATGAATCTACAGGGAGTTCACCAGAGTAGAGTACTCTGTGAAGAATTGCACGAACCCTGAGATCCTTTTGATGATGAACATATTCCAATCATTGTCATACTTCCAAGTGATGATCTTTATATCAGTCTTTCCCTTTGGAGCAGACACACCCTGTATCATCTCTAAAGTGGTCAACCCCTCTTGAAGTTTCGATTGAGAGGGTTGAATGAACCATTTAGGATTTCTGTTGAAGATAGGTGCCAATACATCATGGTCTTCGGTTGTGAGCTGGACATCTTGAGCAGACAATCTAGATCTGGGTTTTCTCCCTACAACCTCTTCTTCTATCTTTTTCATCTTTTTTTCTTTTCATTTATCATTTAGAGGATTACAGCTCTGAGAGAGTTTGTCTTCATATTACCCAGTCTTCTTTTTGTGTATCCTTATTTGGAGAGGTAATCCTTCATTTCTCTACCAGTCATGGTATAAGGATCAGGATATGGAGCTTGAGGAGCTTCAGACTGTCTTGTGAGTGGAGTGGAAAATATGATGGGAGATTTGACTGATTGTCTTTCATATTCAGTCACATGAGTGGGATCAAGAAGTTGATTCATTTTTCTTACTTCTTCCACTATTGACTCATAAGTGATCCCAAACACTTCATGGCATTGATCATTAAATCATCAGTTTATGCCTTTTCTGTTGGGTTTGTTGGACCTAAACAATGTTGTTTAACCATTTAAACTTGAAAAACGCAGCGGATTAACATCAAACAAATACCATTTGTAATCTGAAAATTATGGTTCATCACATGACAAAACAAACCCAAGAACATAAGGATCTTATATATATGTGTTTGAACTAGTTATCACCAATAAAACAACTCAAACAAGCAATATATACTACCTTCTATAAGCTGCTGAAAAATGAGATAATACTGAAGATGGGGCTGCTATTTGATGACCAAAACATCAAGAATAGATGTCCTCAAGTGTTCATACCCACAAGCCTTCAAGAAAACCCCATCTTTGCTAGGATTTGAGCACCAAAACGGGTCAAAGAAGCTGCTGAAAAATTGTTCCAGCCGTGAACATACAACAAGCTGCTATAGCTTT
>BJCN01335541.1:7112-17960 GCA_018326445.1 Flaveria brownii
ATATAGGAAGTTTGGGAGGATTTCAAGCCCTAGAACGCCCCATGGGGCAATGTAGAGGGCATTCTGAGGCGTTCTGAGGCGTTCTGGGGCGTTCTGGGGCGTCTTATGGGGCATTCTATGGGCTATAACGCCCTTCTCCTCATAGTCTTAATAGGTTGCACCATCTTACCTAAGCTGCTTTTACTGATATCACAAATACAATCACAGTTTATGCATTTCTACCTTTTCTCTGTCTGGATCTGGTACTGTGGTACAATTTTAACTGCAAAAAAATCAGCTTTTGTAACAGCTAATTGTTCTGGACCATTTACCAAGTACAGTAATTCCATTTATTGCTCTCCTTGATATCTACTAATAATGTTACTTCTAGTTTTCATTATTCATAATCTTTAAGCATTTTACTAATTTCCTTGTTTCTGGTTGTGTTTATTGTCATGATCCTACCACCAACATGTGACAGTGTTCTTCTTTGAGGTTGTTGTTGATGATGATGCCAGTGATAATTAGATATTACTATCAGTTCCTGTGCTTTTCTATGTTCATTTATAAATATGGGAAAAGGACATGTAATTGACTAATTTTAAAGTGGTAAAAGGAAAATCATCTAACCATTTGACCATCTACTAAATGACTTTCTATAAAAGTTTATTCGATCAGAAGTTGACACGTGTTAAAAAATGAAAACCATGCTTTCTAGGGACTTGCAAATGAAATTTACATGGCCAAAGAACGAACCAATCAAATGATGGTGATGTCCATGAAATTCACGTTTTTAGGTTACTTATTATGCTTTTATTTTATTTTATATATATATTTTTTTGTGAATTCTTGGTGAAAGTTACAAGGCTAAGGACTAAACCAACCGAGTGATGCCTCTTATCTTTGAAATTCATGCTTTATTAGGTTTCCCCGCAAAAATTACCCAACCTAGGACGGAATGACGGATAACCGTGAGAGTTTTGTTTTTGGACCGTGGTGTTGTGTTCTAGTTGAATATGCTTTTATAGAGAAACATGGAACTATCTTAAACAGTTAAATGGTTATGTTTAAAAAGTTAATTGTGAAATGGCCATTTAGGAACATTTCCGGTTAAAAATGTCATTTACCGGATTTCCCCTGTAGTTAACCTCTCTCAAAAGGTTGCGCCATCTTACCTAGGCTGCTTTTAGTGATCATTATAAATACAATCATAGTTATACATTTCTACCTTTTAGTTCTCTGGATCTGGTAGTATGGTACAAATATATCTGCAAAAATTTCCAGCTTTTATGACAACTAATTGTTCTGGACCATATGCCTTGTACAGTGATTCCATTTATTGCTCTCCTTGATGTTTACTAATAGGGCTACTTCTACTTTCTGTTATTTATAATCTGTAAGCATTTTACTAATTTTCTTATTTCTGTTTGTGTTTATTGTCATGATCCTACCACCACATAGGACAGTGCACTTTTTTGAGGTTGTTGACCGATGCTCCCGTCTAAACTCGTATAAAATATGTTAGAAACAGGTTAGATGTGGTCATTACTTTACCTTTTTTCCTTCTCCTTTAACGAAGATACTTCCATTGATTTGTTGGTGATTAGGTGATTATTAGTAGTTTTCTATTGCTGTTTTTGTGAGGTTTAGACACATCATATGCTATTTTGCCTTATATATTGTTGGATTCCATATAAAACATCGCCAATTCTATGGGTTTCCAATCATGCATGTTTCATGTCATTATTAAGAATCATTAAATCCCTTAAGTGCAGAGTATTTAGAAGCAAGAATATCAGCTGTTCATTATTATTTATAGTCTGGGCCTTACCTTGAAGTCTAGGTGTTATCTTGGGATTGCTTGAATATGACATTTTATTGTGGGGGAAATCACGTGAATAGTCATGTCATTTTTTTTAAGTTTATCAATTTGATCAATACAAAATTTTTGATAGAAGGATATTCAATCAATACTGGGCACGTTATTTTGGGTGCTAAAGGCTACTAGTCTTGCAGCCATTAGACTAGATCGGCAACCATTAGCACATTGACACGTGCCATAATTGGTGCAAAGCTCGCCATGTTGCGCACCATTGCCTAATCTTGATACACGTGGCGTATTTTGATTGGATGTAATCATTTCTAATGGTCAGAATAATAAACTTAATTTTAATCAATGTTTGATTTCAGTCAAAATGGTTATTCACGTGATTTTTGCAGAACAACTTCACTTCTTGGTTTGTGGTTTAGACCTTTTGGGAGTACTTTAAATGGATTAACCTGGTGGTGACAACACATCTTGAGCGCCTTTAAATTTTCATGAACCATTTCTAGTTGATTAAAATAAGCAAGACCCATTCTTTCATAAACCTCTATTTCTTATTATAAGATGCAAGAGTTGTTGGTAATTATTTGAGTCAATACTCAATATTAATGCAGTAACTCTACATGTAGACTACACTTTCCATTGGGGTCCAATTCTGAACCTTAATGCACAATATCTGGTCATACACTGATACACGTACACCATGACCATGCAATATGCATGGAGTTGCATGCATGATGCATCTTTTAACAATCAAATGACCTTATTGCCCTCATGCAGTCACATTGGAAGAAAAGTCTATTCATGACAACCTAGTGTATGGCTGTTTTCCATTTGGTTAAAGGACTCAAGTAAATTAAGACACCATGACATTAACCATAAAACAAGATTAAAGATGTACAATAGATTGTTACTATATCTACAAGACTAGAATACTAATATCATCTACTTACATTTTCCCTAATTAGATATTGAACCAATCCAATCCCCCATGTATATAGCTATCTTCCTGCAAATAAAATACATCTTCAAATCCTTCCATCCCAAATCCTCCAAACAGTGGTGGCTCTATTGCTTCCATAGAGAAGGATGAACTCGGGCTTGTGCTCGATATTCCATCCGACCGCTCCACTAGCCGGTTTATCTCCTTTTCAGCTTCGGAGAGTTGTTCCTTAAGCTTTAAGACCTGTACAAGCTCTATGATCAGCTTTTGATCTATGGAAACTATAAAAGTATCTAATTTTAATATAAATTAAATTCTTCCTATATCTATAAAAATGGTGTAATGTGGAAGATGAAGTCCCACGTGGGGGGATGTGTCACGTGCTACTCCACCAAAAATACTGTCCATAACCTTAAATAAAGAACTCTGGATCGACACTTGTGATTATACCACATGTTTTGCTGGACCAATGGGATTTTAGTGTCCTTATTTTTGTCAAAACTAAGTGGTGTTTCTTGTTACTTTCTTTGTTTACATGTCTGCTACGATGGCATTACTTTTTAATTTCTCGAGCCCTGAGTCCATGCACTTCTATATTAGCATTGGTTTATTTTTGGTTTAAAAATTATATTTTCTCTTCTACACAATACTTTGGCCACTTGGCAATTTCTCATTTATCATCTAGCAATACCATTTTCTTTTTCTATAAAATCTTTTATCATATGTCCTTTAATGAGAAACTCACATACGTACTCAAACTACTTCTAAATTCTCACACCATTTATCCATAATAACACTTGAATCCTCCATCAGTTGAAAGTTTCAATTCCTTTAAGATTTTATATAAACATGAACCGATTGAAGTAACAAAAAGTATAGGCTAGGACCTTGGTGTTTATAATATTATCATCGGTAGTTATTTAGATAACAGAAAGAAGGTGGAAGGTGTACCTCTGTTTGAAGTCTGCATTTTTCAAGAAGAGTTGAATCATGTTCAGTCTTAAGCTTGGAATACTCCTCTTCGAGCTTCTTGCTCTTCCATCGAGCCCGCCGGTTCTGGAACCAAACCGCGACTTGACGCGGGTCAAGCCCGAGTTCAGACGCAATCCTATCCTTTCTTTCGGATTCCAGTTTATGTTCATCTCCAAAGTTCCGTTCAAGTAGGCTCACTTGTTCATCACTTAGCTTCCTTTTTCTAAACCCGCTGCTGCTCGCATCTGTTTTGTTCTTCTTGCGTCTTCTTCGCGGTTTCGCAACTTCCACTAAACAAAGACGATACAAATCACAACAAAACTTTAATCACACAAATATATATAAACCATCAAAGATAATATATAGTTGGAACATATTCAAACCTTGTTCTGGCATGATCTGGTCATATATCCCAGGATAATACTGGGAGAGAAGAACCATTTGATCATCAACTTCAGTTTGGGTTTGAGCTCTCATAATAGTTGTCATCTCTCTCTCTCTCTCTCTCTCTCTGTTTCTCAACACTTGGCAGATGTGTTCTTCTTTGGTGTAACAAGTGGATGTCTTAAGTTGGGTACATCAAGGAGACTTTATTTATAAAGGTGGAGTGGAGACTAAGGACCTGTTACTTTGGATTATGCAGTGACTTTATTTAAAAAACCTCTAATGTCCATATTGCCCTTGTTATTTCCTGAAGTTTCCAATTCTACCCTCCATGAGTTTTGAATTATTTGGTCTAATCAAAGCTACAAAAGTGACGTGGGTCTGTCTATTTTATAAAAACCACTGGCGTCAAGATCATACACACTCCACTTAATAATGATAGTACTTCATCTACAGGGGGGGCCAATAGGCTGTTAATGAAAATTCAATATTTGGCTTGATAGTTGAAGCTGTCAATACATGTTTTCTTTCCCATTTATGTTCATTTTATTTTGATCACGTACCTTACTTTCTTTCCAGTATTTATCCAAGAAATTTGGAGGAAGTCATGTCCGAAAAAACTAGACCTTTATGACCAAAGATAAAATTCCCAGATTATATAATAGTTGATTAGTGAGACAACTTAATCAAACAACTTTTTTTTGTGCATAAATGATGCTAAGTTATGAGTTGTAATATCTGCACTTTGAAGTAATGTAGCAACGACTTGTGCCATGTTAGCAAGGACAAGGCTTTTGCTTTCCTCTTTTTATGAGAACAAGAAAGCCAACAGGGGAAGTTGTGCAGGATTTTGCTTTCCTGATTTGGTAAACAAAGAGATGAAATGAATTTGAGTCTAGGTGTGAAATGAAAAATCACAGGGGAAGAGGGTACATAGGGAGTATGATATGTGCAGGGGTTGGGATCCCAAACCTGGCCACCTTAAAGTTAGTAAACAAATACAAATTTATTTATTTATTAATTTTATTTGTTTAATTTATTTTTATTATTATTCTTTTTGGCTGGGTTAGGGTGGTATTCTTCACATTTCTGTGGGTGGGCATCTTTAAACTAAGCCACTCCTAGTTTCAGGGAAAAACTTTAGCATCTTAAAACATACCATCGGTTACTAGTTACATGACACATGCACTTACATCACATGTAACCATGGATAAAAAAAGTTGGTATTATTTTAAGGGGTGCTAGTTGTGTCTGTATTCTTGTGTAATCTCTTGCATGATAAAAGCATTTCCAAATGATAAACACTTTTTTAGCATCAGTAATGTCAAATCGGAAGCAACAATGTTATAATGACTGTAACTCGAGCGGTAAAACTTATATTTTGTCTTTGCATATTATAATATCAGTGAAGTAATTTTTGTTTTTTCAATTAGCAAGTCATTTCAAATGTTTATTTATTTATTTTTTTCATTTTTCCTGTTAAAGTCATCGGTTTGTTGGATGGATGTGTTTAAATTTCATGAAAATATCGTCTTTGTCTTACTTAATCTATGCTTGGTGTTTTATGTAACCCACCAAACTCAAAAGCATTACTCTTTATGAAACTGATGCAGCCAGCCATTGTATCTTGAGCACAAAACAAGATGAACTGACTTGGATTACAGTAAAAGTGGTAATACGTGTAAGGCTTTTAGTCACTTACTTGAGGAAATTTTGTATATGGATAAGAAAACC
The DNA here is from genome assembly GCA_018326445.1 of Flaveria brownii. Lineage (NCBI taxonomy): Eukaryota > Viridiplantae > Streptophyta > Magnoliopsida > Asterales > Asteraceae > Flaveria > Flaveria brownii. Next base: position 12,950 of record BJCN01335541.1, read on the forward strand.
TTCCCTACAATAGCTTTTACCTTTCTACCTGTGTGTTTGTATAATGCCTCAAGTCTTAATACATGATAGAATATAGATAAAAAGGTGTAGGATCGGGACCCACATGCTTTGCACGCTAGCTTTTTCTTTCATTTAAAAGCTCTAGAAGAATAATAATAAGATAAATTACTGATAGCAGTTTAATCAGAGAACATATTTTTGCGGGGTAAATCTCTATTATCTCAACACAAATTACGTTTTACCGGATAAAAAGTTTTTGGGGATAAATGTTGAACAAGACCACACCAATGTTTTTGTGGTTCATTTGTTAAACCAACATATTCTATAGGTGGGGAAGCAAGAACAGTCGCACCCATCTCCCAATGGGGTAATGAAAAAGTCATAATGGCCCCATTAATCATATTAAATAGGATTAAACATGTATACCCATATAACTGAACTTGTTATTGGTTCCTGAACTTGATCAAGTGCTTTCATAGTGTTTCCTGATTGGCCAATCAACTGGCTCCACTCTCCGTAACTTTCAACATCTTTAATATCTTCCTGAGATAAAATATTCTCAGATGTGACATGTTTTCTTATCCTTTTTCCAAAATTTAGCTCACTAATCATAGTTTTATTTCTAGATTAGCCAAAACGATGCTGCTGGATGAAGATTTTACAGTTTCAAGATCAATCTTTCGATGATTCTAAGGTAAGTAAATGACTAAATTTGAAGAAATTGATGTTAATTTTTTTGGGTGTTGGATAGAAGGGTAATTGGAGGTAAAAAGTGATATTTTTTGTTTTCTTGGGGGCGTTGTCATACTGGCATATGCACATGGGGGGTTCCCGAAACCTAAGTCTACTTTTTACACGCGTCAACACCCCCAAACCACTGTCTTCTTGGACCACATATCCATCCGCAACCTTCACATAATTTTTAAAGGTAGCCGTCGATACATACAAGTTACTGTATCTATACTCGATACATTTTGGTCCAAATTTAGAAAAAGATTCCAAGAAACACTCTGCAACTAATTACTAATGATAAAGAAATTAATTTTAATCGGATAGCTGCTAGCACCAGATAAACAACACTGTACATATCATTTGTACGTAAAAACAACACTACATGTAGGTGTTTTTAGGTTTTTTCACTTAAAATTGGTTATATATTAAATGCGCTTATGGTAGCTTTTTAATGTGAAAGTGAACAAAGTGTGAAACTTTTACAAATATGGAATTGTTAGGTAATCACGTTTGAGTGTTTGAAATAGTAACCATCCTGCTGCCATGTTCGTGAACCTTATCCGATATGTGTGTAGGTGTAACCTTTTCCCAAGTCGAATGAATTCTTGAACAATTTGGTTTTGTCTGGTTTCCATTTTTGGGTTCAACCATAGTTCCGTATGTAAGTTGTTGATATCATTTGAAGTAAATATAGGAAATGCATGCATGATCATTTAGATTGGTATGAAATACGGTTACAAAGTGATAAAATTTTCTAGATTTAATGTTCCCTTACAAGAGTTGCACACACACATTATCTGTTTGAAAACTTAACTTAGAAAAGCTTATCTCTTTCTGAATGTGATACCACAAAGGTTGGTCTATAATGGTGAAAATTGCTTGACATTGACTAAAGCTGTTACCTTCTTTTCTTAGGTAGGTAACTAGCTTAAATGATGTGTAAGTTTTTAGTTTATTAGGGGGGGCACACACACTATATTCATTTCATACTCCATGCCAATATTTAGGTCAAACATTTCATGCTCCTATTAAAATATCCATTGCACAATATGACCATTTCATTTGCCAATCAATTCCAAACTCCTTCTACATTCACTTGACATGAATTTGTAATCATTTGCATTTTTATTTCTATAGTTATTAGTGTATTACCTGGTGGGTTGGCGGGTTAAAATTTAATAAATTCAACAAGACCTATATATTTATTTGTATTAGAGACATTAATTATATTTCAAACACACTTAAATCGTGTAACCTGTTTTTCTAAATGGGTTTTAAGTTAATTGGCTGACCTATCTAATCTTAGTGCACTTTAAACAAGACCCGTTTTATCAAACGAGTTAGACACCAAACCAAAAATATATATTTCTCTGCCTGTTAGTCCTTCAATCTTCAACACCCTTATGTTTATGAAATGACACAAATTGACATTGTCAGAATCGGTTGTTGACCGTTGATTGATACTTTAACCATTTAATGGGTTATAAGGTATGGTTTATAATATAACTTTCAACCCCACAAACTAAACCACCAATAGACTGGCCTGTAGATTCATGACAACGCAATCCATAACTTTCTACAGTCCCAAGGTGTAGGAAGAACATTATAGAAAACTTTGTTCCTTATTTAATTAATCCTATCTTAAGCAAGAAGGATAAGACCAGGTGAGTGCTTAGGTTTACTAGAGTAATTTACAATATAACTAACCTCAAAGTTGGTAATTAAGGATAAGGATGGGATTAGAGAGAGAGAGAGAGAGAGAGAGAGAGATCTTATAGTCTGGCTAGATAATATAGTTTGATTATGAACTTTGGTTATTGGTTAATGCGTGATTAAGCAATAATATATAAAAACAAGTTGCTTTTCGCGTTTGGATGGTAGCGATCCACGGTCCATATTTACGTTTTTAGGAAATGAAGGAGAAAAAAAGTGTTGGAAAAGATGCGCATGGTGTGGAAAGGATTCCATAGTACATATGCTTTTGAGTTGTTTAAGAAATTAATTAAGATTATTTTAGCTTAATTAAGGTGGTGTGTACCATGATTAAGGATTATAAAATTAGGTGTCATCTTTATACCGACAGACCTCACTCTTGTTTCCAATCTTCCAACTCAATGATTCTGTTCTTAAACATATGTAATTAAATTCGTGATTGGATCTAAACACATTAGTTTCTAGCTAATCACAATTATTGTGCTTTAAACATTCATTTTATTTATATAACTGCAAAATCTCTTACTTCAAATATTATACCTCATGCTTTTGTGTTCTTAGAACTTTGTAAGATTCATCCAATCGTCTGGTTTTATTTCTTATTGACGAGTTCCCACGTCATTTAAAACCAAATTGATACTTTTCTTAAAACCAAATTGATACTTTTCTTAAAGGCTTGAGTTCCTCTAGCAAGTCTTATGTTCGAATCTAGCTTTCATGGTTTTTTTTTTGCTTTTAACCATCTTGAATGTTGTGTGTCTAGTGCAAGTTTACTTGGTCCCATTAGTGAGCATTAGTTGTGTAAACGAGCCGGGCTGAGTTTGCTAAGGTTCGAACTCGGCTTATTTTGACTTTAGAGAGCTCAAGTTTGAGCTTGGCTCGTTTAGAATTTTATTTCTAAAGCTCAAGCCTGGTTTGTTAGAAAATTTTTAATCTCGAGCTTTGCTCGTTTATTATTTAATTGATTTATTTATGTACTTTTATAGTTAGTTTTATATTTTTTTAAATTATGCTTTTTATATATACTTAAATACATTATTTAGATATTTTATCATAATTTTATATATAATAATAGTTATTTATATAAATATATATATTTATAAATTAAAGAATTATTATATAAATTAAAAGCTCGTTTGGGCTTACAAATCGGCTCTTGGTTATTACATGACTCGTAATATAAGCTTAAGCTCAGACTCTATCTTGATTAAGCTAAGCTCGACTCGAGCTTTTAACGAGTTGGTTTTGATTAGCTATGAACCAAATGACTTAATTACAACCCATATTGGTGAGTTACTATGATATTAATGGGACTCTTATAATGACATGTGCTCACGGTTTAAAAGACTTACCGGTAAATTTAAATTAATACTCCTGCTATACCAATCAATCACCAATAAAGGCATGCGGGTATCTGTCAGTTTGAAAAAAAACAGGCGTGACGGGAATGGAGCATCTCAACAGGCGCGACGGGCCTCCGCCAACAGGAGACGGCCGGAATGGGACTGAAGCTGGATGGACGCATGTTTCTCACCGGAAAAGAAGCACGTCGACAAAACAATTCTATGAAGATCCTACCATTACGACGTTCTTCGTATCGAATCTGCCGGAGCCTTGCTCCAACAACACTCTCTGGCGTTTATTCGAAAAGTTCGGAGAAATATCAGATTCGTTCGTTTCCAAGCGCCGGGATAAAAATAAAAACTATTTTGGATTCGTGAAGTTCAAGCATGTTCGGGATCCATTCCATATGGAGGCTTCTCTTAGGACAGTCAAGTGGAATGGGGCTATCCTATCGGTTAACCTTGCCAGGTTTGATAGAAACCATAAGATTATCAATTACGGGGTTCGTCAGAGTGCTGGCAAATCGGGTTCTGCGTCCGGAAGCCAGTTCCGTCAACCTCCTCCTACCTACAGTCACCAGAAACCCCCTGCCTCGTCAACTTTTTCCTATAAGGAAGCCATGTTAGGGAAAACCTCAGGTTCGAATTGTTTCGTTAAAAGTATTACGGTTGAAGATGACGACCATGCGTTTCCCAAACACTTCAGAGGTCGTTCTACTTTGGCTCTTGCTAAAGACCTGGACGCTTTAATGGGCTCCCGGCTTATGCTTAACAAGGAGGGGTTCGGGGAGGCGGCGATCTCATACGTCGGGGGGCTGTTTGTATTGTTCATTTTTAGAGACAAAGGGGTTGCATCTGAGTTTGTGGACAAAAAAACAGACGTTTGGGAGAAGTCCTTCACCTCGGTGGTTATGTGGGACGGTCAATCGATACCGAATGATCGTATAGCTCGTTTAACTTTCAATGGAGTGCCATATCAGATTAGAGACAGTACTACTTTTAACGGGATCGGTGGCCTATTCGGTAAAGTAGTTTCGGAGTCGGAATTTTCATGGAACTCTATTGATAACTCACATGGGTCCTGCTACGTTTCAACATCGGAGTTAAAGTCGATAGATGAGGAAATCATGCTAAAATGGAAGAATGAGGTGTACCGTGTATGGGTGGCGGAAGACCGATCAATCCCGTTTCTGCCACTTTTCGATGGGGAAGATGTGGCTGAA
>BJCN01335541.1:17980-33630 GCA_018326445.1 Flaveria brownii
ACTCACCAACTATTTTTAGTTGACCTTTTATTTTATCATGTTTCAGGTAACCCCCGAGTTTAAAGTGGCCTTTTGAAGCTTGCAATAAAACTAGGACGTGGACCTAGTTAAATAAACGAAATGATATGTTATGTCTTGATTTCTGTTTGAACGTACTGCATGTTTGAGACTTATGTTTGTATTTCCTGTTGAATCGTATAATATTAATATTTACATTTAAACATAGCGTTATGTGGCTGTGAACAATCGTAACTCTCACGCCTCGACGATTCCGCCGTCCAGGTTGGGGTGTGACACCGAATGATCGTATAGTCCGTTTAACTTTCAATGGAGTGCCATATCAGATTAGAGACAGTACTACTTATAACGGGATCGGTGGCCTATTCGGTAAAGTAGTTTCGGAGTCGGAATTTTCATGGAACTCTATTGATAACTCACATGGGTCCTGCTACGTTTCAACATCGGAGTTAAAGACGATAGATGAGGAAATCATACTAAAATGGAAGAATGAGGTGTATCGTGTATGGGCGGCGGAGGACCGATCAATCCCGTTTCTGCCACATTTTGATGGGGAAGATGTGAATGAAGACGGTGAGTTTAGACCGGAAGACGGGAGTAGACCGGATGACTATCGCCGGAAAGGAATTGGCATCGATGTTCGGAAAAATCAAAGTAAGACGAAGAGTCTCAGGTCTGGGAATTTGCATCAGCGTGTGCATGGGGTGACGAGAGTTGGCATGCGGAACTCTCGAGATTCTGTGGATACAACCGGGGCCCACAACATGGAGAATTTTATTAATGGGTTTCATATTGGGCTGTCTAGTTCTGGGCCATCTCCAACAGAATCTAGGTCCAGGAAAAGGCTGCGAGGATTTAGGAGTCCACCGCAGGCTAGCCCCACAATTACTCCTTCTCATCCGGATTTCATTGCCCCCTCTCCATCGGATTCTATGTTCCCTGACCTAAATATTCCCCCCATTCCCTCTCTCGCTGCGGTTCATCAGTCGCCTTCCTTAAGTTCTGACTCGCTAGCCTCGATGGAGGCCGACGTGGGGAAATCGCATGGGGGTTCATCGGCTGCAGGCTGGACATCGGATAACCAAGTTCAGGGGATGCAAGATCCCGCTATTGAGGAGGTGGACCAATATTCAGAACCAAGAATCGAGAACGAAGGTCAGATCTCGGGAGGGGTGGATCGGTTAGTTGTTGATCCAATTTCTAAAGAGGTGGAGGCTACAATTTCGATTGGTAACCAGGTTGGAATATGTGTAGAAGACAACCGGGTGGAAGTCAGAGAATTGGTTGTTGGAGATGGAGTTTTTGAAAGTGAACAATGAATTTTCTATCTGTTAATTGTAGGGGCGCAAGCGATTCGCGCAAGATTAATTGGATAAGGGGGCTAAAGTCAAGTCATGGTGTGCATTTCTTGGCATTACAGGAAACAAAAATACAGCAGGTGTTCAACTATTATGTAAGCAGGCTCTGGGGTCGGTCGATTTTTTGTTATGAATCAGTGGGGTCCGAAGGGAGGTCCGGTGGTATCATCTCGGTCTGGGACCCGGGGCTATTCGAAGTAACTAATGTCATCAAAGGTCGGAGCTTTCTAATTGTATCCGGGGTACTAAAGCAGTTGGGTTGGGTCATGAATGTTGCTAACGTTTATGCCCCGAATGATCCGGCTATTCGTAGAAGTCTATGGGCGGAATTGGTGGGCATCCGATGGGCATTAGGCGGAATGTGGATATTCTTGGGCGATTTTAATGATGTCAGAGTCCCTTCTGAGCGAAATAATTCGGAATTCATTCAGATTAATGCTGATTACTTTAACAATTTTATCCACGAGTCTAATCTGATGGAATACAACATGAGTGGGTATAAACATACTTATTTCAGTGAAGTTGGGGGGAAATCTAGTAAACTGGATAGATTCCTAGTGTGCCAGGCATTTATGGGCTCCTGGCCGACGGCATCGGTTATGGCCTTAGACCGGGAATGTTCGGATCATTCTCCCATTCTAATGACCACCGTGAAGGTTGATTTTGGTCATATTCCATTTCGCGTGTTCAACTCTTGGCTGTCACTGCCAGGGTTTGGGGATTTCGTGGAAGAAGCAGCCGCCTCCTTCAGGTTCCGAGGCCGTGCGGATGTGGGGATAACCACGAAAATGAGGTGGCTCAAAAATAAAATGAAAAGGTGGCTGGAGGTTGAGTTAAAAAACCGTGAAGGGCTGTACCGGGATTACAAGGAAAGAATCGTGGTCCTAGAAAAGGAGGTGGAGTCTAGGACTCTATCATCGGCAGAACTTGAGCTTCGTACGGAGCTAAAGAAATCTGTAACTGAATTTGAGAAATCGAAAATGGCGGATTTACAACAAAAGTCGAGGGCTAGATGGGCTATTGCGGGAGATGAAAACAGTAGCTTTTTTCATGGGGTAGTTAATGCAAACACAAGCTGCAACCGAATTAGCGGTCTGACTTTTGACGGTGAAAGAGTCATGGATCCGGGTATCCTAAAGGAAAAGGTGTACGGCTTTTTCTTCAACAAATTTATGGAGCATAGGGAGTCGAGACCAGACATTACTTGCTACGGTATAAATCGCCTATCAGGTCCAGATTCCGTCTCGTTAATCTCTCCGTTCAGGGTTGATGAAATCAAGGCTGCTGTATGGGAGTGTGATGGAGATCGAGCGCCGGGTCCGGACGGTTTTAACTTCACTTTCATTAAGAGGTTTTGGAACATATTTGAAGCTGACTTTGGGACATTTTTTAATGAATTTTCGGAAAACGCCAGCTTCAGCCCGGGCACTACATCTTCCTTTATTGCTCTCATTCCTAAGGTCAAGGACCCTTCCTCTATTTCTGAATTCCGGCCGATTAGTCTTATCGGATGTCTTAATAAGGTTGTATCCAAGGTCCTTGTAAATAGGCTGAAAAATGTTATCGGTTCTGTGATATCCCCGGAGCAAACGGCTTTCTTGAAAGGAAGAAGTATCCTAGATGGCCCCCTCATGTTGAATGAAATCCTGGCCTGGATGAGGAAAGCCAAAGTTAAGGGTCTTATGTTCAAGATTGATATTGATAAGGCATTCGATTCACTAAACTGGGGGTTCTTGGATTCGGTAATGGCTCAAATGAATTTCCCGGATAAGTGGAGATTTTGGGTGAAGGCAATCGTGAGCTCAGCCCGTGCGTCCGTGCTGGTAAATGGGTCGCCGACCAGGGAGTTTGATTGCCACCGTGGTTTGCGACAAGGCGATCCGCTATCGCCTTTTCTTTTTATCATTGCTATGGAAGCGTTGTCTGGTATCATGCGGAGGGCTTGTCAATTAGGCATTTTTAAAGGCATTCAATGTCCCTCAAATGGCCCATTAATATCTCATTTCCTATATGCCGATGATGTGGTGTTTTTGGGATCATGGTCTCGGGTGAATGCTCTGAATTTATGCAGAATTCTTAGATGCTTCTATTTGGCATCCGGTCTTAGAGTAAACTTGACAAAGTGCTACATGTTTGGGGTCGGGGTGCAGGAGCAGCATTTAGCCAACATGGTGAGTTTGTTACGATGCAAGAGTGGTGAACTTCCATTTAAACATCTCGGTTTGATGGTGGGAGGAAACATGGGTCAAATAAAATTTTGGAAGCCTGTTCTTGATATCTTTAAACATCGGCTTGCTCTTTGGAAGGCAAAAACATTATCTTTCGGTGGGCGAGTCACATTAATTAAGGCTGTTCTTAATGCTCTCCCAACATACTACTTCTCCCTATACCATGCCCCGGTCCAAATTATAAAAGAACTCGATCGCATTAGAAGAGATTTCCTTTGGGGTGGGTCTATGGATACAAAAAGAATATGTTGGGTTGCGTGGGAAAAAGTTATCAGTCCGGTGGAATGTGGTGGGTTGGGGCTAGGCTCATTATCACTAGCCAATCTGTCCCTGTTGGCGAAATGGTGGTGGCGTTTTAAGGTGGAATATAGTGGCCTCTGGAGGAAGGTGGTGTGGTCGATTCATCATACGGCAAGATCCTGGAATTTCATTCCGGCTAGAGTGTCGATCCCCGGGGCTTGGAGACGTATCCGTTTAATTAATAATCATCTTGTTCGCTATGGTGTGGTGATTGAAAATCTAATAAAGGGTGATGTCGGGTGTGGCTCCACAGTAATGTTTTGGAAGGATAGGTGGGTTGGTTCGGATACGTTAGAGGTGCTTTTCCTGACCTTGTTTTCTTTGGAACGTCAAAAATATTGCTTCGTCTCTAGCAGAGCTCGAAATGTGGATGGGTCAATAAAGTTCTCCGGGTGTTGGAGTCGATATCCGACTGCGCCAAATGAACTGGATGAGCTGGACGGGTTAGTTCATTTGATCGAGTCCATGGAGTTACCTAATCGACCGGATACATGGGTGTGGGAACTTGATAAGGAACTCGGTTTTTCTGTCAAGAGTGTGAAGAATGCTGCTCTCGATTCAATGTATAACTTTGATCAAAGGACATTCCGGTGGTCCAGGTGGGTTCCCTTGAAAGTTTGTGCTGTGGCGTGGAGAGCAGAATTGGAAAGATTACCAACCTTGTCGGCTTTGCTGACTCGGAGGATTCAGGTACCATCCGAATTTTGCCCCATATGCTGGGAAGTGGCGGAATCTGCAGAACATGTGGTGTTATCGTGTGGGTTTGCTCAGGCTGTGTGGCAGGCAGTTGGACAGTGGTGTCGGCTTGAGCCAATATTCGCGGTCGAGGTGATGGACCTCCTGTCAATTCCGTGGGTGGGGGCTGGTCCGGGGACTCTCAAGAAAACCCGTTATGCGATATTCTTGGTTGGAATTTGGTGCTTGTGGAAACAAAGGAATGAGGTTGTCTTTAACAATAAACAACCGTCCTTAACTGGAATTATGGAGGAGATAAAGATAATGAGTTTCTTATGGATCTCCAACCGTGTAAAACGGAGAACAATAACTTGGAGGCAATGGAGATCGTTCCAGCTAACAGGTTTCATTTGAATTGTAGTTTGATCTAGGTATTTTTTAATTGATGTGGAGGTGTTTTCTATAGTTAGTCTATATGTAATGTCTAATGATTGTGGGTTGTAATGTCCAGTTACCTGCTGGGCCTTATTGGAGTTTTTATAAAATTTTCTTTGTTTGTCGTTAAAAAAAATGGCATCTACTAATTATAATTTATTCCATTATTTTATTAGTAACGTTTATTAAAATATTAAAACGTGATTCTTGTAATCATTTTCGGCCACACAAACGACGTCATACCTGACGAAGTTTTGTTTTTATTTTAAACGATATATATGTAAAAGATAATTTGAGCATGCCATTCGTTTTCATGGTTCACTTTAATATTAATTTTCTCAATCCACACTAATTATCAAATTATGATGAAATGTACGATTATTGTCCGGAAAAAAGCTGGCTTGTTAATTATTGAAAATACTTTGCATCTAAAAAAATACATTTTTTAACTTGATATTATTAATTGAGTTCCTTTTCAGATAAAAAGTTATATGAAAATATTATGTAGTTATAAAGACAGAGATGGTAGACCTTGTCCGTAACGTTTGGAATATACTAAATTAAAATTCTAGAGAGTGAAAGATTTGAGTGTTTGATCTGGTTTTAATAATTAAATAATTGTAGAGAATAAAAGTTATTTTAAAGAATAGTTGTTATTTTCGAGACAGAAATCAATATTTTAGGGTTCATGCCACTACATGTTCTTCTAGAAGAGTCTAAAGTAAGCCCACCTATCGAAGAAAAAGTCATGAGTGTCATGTTTACTCACTTTTAACGTATGTATATATATATATTTTATTTTTGTTTAATTGTTGAAATGGATGTAGTTGAGTATACCTTTTTAAATATTTATATCATGATTCTTATATAAATTTGGTTATGAGTTTTAGCCTCAAAGAATCTTCCTGCCAATTCATAAGTAAACATCTTTGTTCCCGTAAGTTTATAATTGCATTTATATCAATCTCATAATTTTTCCTTTAAATGTAATATAAATCACAAGTATAAGCAAAGCTTAAACTCTAATTCAACTGTTTTACAACTAACCACCCACTCTTATAACCTTCGATTAGTTTTTTTCTGTGCTGATTCAACCGTACATTTTAAACTGGTAATATGAATTGAGAATTGTTTATTTTTCTATATTTTTCATATATTTCAATTTTTGATTAAGATAATTGTTCAAACATTATTAAATCTATTATGGTCAAGTGTTATGATTCAACGTGTCATTTTTTATCGTTTAATCAACAAATCATTTGAGTTTGACATCATAACTACTATAATACTATAAACATATGACTGATAAGTTTTCTAATTACATATTAAATCCTAATAAGAAATTTATTTGCATATTCTGTTATCTGAATAAGTCCAATCCAATAATAAAAGGTGGATAAAGTGGACTTGCGTTATAATCACCTTTTACCATAAATATATAAACATGTTTAAAAGCATATGTATATCTTCAGGAGCCTTTTAGAGTCTCATCACAATATATATACACTTTTTATCATATGCTATCTCTAAGAAATTTTACCTTTATAGAAATAATATATCTGAATATATTTTGTTTAACCACTTTATCTATACGTATCAACATAAATAAGATAGAATACATAAACATGACTCGATTTTAAGAAAATAAAATACATATAAGAAATAAACTAAATACGTGAAAAGCAAATATATAAATAAGAGACAGGTGAAAATTAACTATAAGGTGAAATATCTGTATACATAAAAATAAAATATATCCATGAAATAGTATATTTATATATATACATTTACCAAGTGGATGTACAATAACTTACAACCGGTTAATGCAGCACATGTACAAGACTCTTATGCAGCTTTGTTTTTTCATCATTGCATATTTGCATCCATATTTAGGGCACACTCACTTTCATTGAAAAGGAGGAGCAGGTAAAGTTGTCGCCGACTCATACCATATCAAGTTTATAACCCTCTCTTTCCACCTTCATAGCTCTTCTTTCCTCTTTCCCTCCTTCAGTTTCACTCCATCGTGGATCGATTAACGCATATAACGATCCTCAGAGAAGACCATTGCAACCCGAACAAGTGTCAGCAAGAGTGCAGAAAAATTGTTCAGTTGTTAAAGTTGGTTAAGGGGCTGTTTGGCGGTATCCGAAAGAGCCTATTAATGGTTCAGATGTCTGAATGATTCAGCACTTAATGGTTTATACTGTTTGTTTTGCAAGCATATATCTGAATGGTTCAGCCATTTGCCTCTGAATGGTTAAACATTATGTTAATGTTGAATGATTAAGAGGTCTAATGTTTAATGGTTAAGAGGTCTAATGTTGAATGATTAATACATCTTATCTGAATTGATCAGACATTTACCTTTGAATAGTTAAGCGATATACTAGTTATTAATGGTTCATAGCTCTTAATGGTCCATAACTCTTAATGGTCCATAACTCTTAATGGTTTACACCTCTTATTGGTTGAGCACTTAATTATTTAGAAATTGACAAACATCCTTTAAATTTCCTACTTTCATATCTATCAATGTTAGATTAGGAACCCGTTTTATCCAATGATAGTTTTAAATCGACATCTTTGTTCTGCTATTTTGATCGATTTTTCTTATTTCTATGTGTTGATTTGTGTAGGGTTTCATGTAATTATTATTTTATTATATCATATAAGGTTTTAATTTTAATAGATTCATCCAGAACGATTCACCAAAGAATATGACATAGAATGGAAGGTGTATCATTTGATGTTGTATGATTTCATTTCTGATTGTTCTAGCTCTAATGTCGCTGGCACTATTTAGTGATCCATGGAAAAAAGGAATTGAATTACTACCATTTATTGTGTAAGAATAAAAAATTGAGAAATAAAAATACCTTTTCAAGAAGAATTAATAGTATTAAAGAACACATGAAATGCACAACCAGGAAGAATTCATACCACTCCATAAAAGTTTTAATGATGTGATAGATACATGAGTTGAAATGGTCACGTACGAACCAAAAAAATAATAAAGTGAGGCGAATTGCTGCATAATTATTGTTTTTCTTAATAACATTGTTAAAGTGAGGCGATTTGTTGTAAAATACTTGTTCTATAGATTTGTTTTCGTGTTTCTAATGCTCATTTTACAATGACAAGTAAACCTTATATAATATTGAAGCGTTTACTATCAATGAAAGAACCTTAACCTCGTCGCGTAGTGTGGATATTAATGATTTTCTGCGTTTTTTTTTCCGCTTTAATTAAGTTAAGGCTTTATTTGAACCGGTACGTCCACAATTACATTAGCTTATTATCAAACCACATCATTAAAACTTATCTAACATATGGTAATTCTTTTTGCGTATAGAAAAAGGTATAATTTGTATAACTTGCACCGCAATTGAAGCAATTAAACCGTGTGTCACAATTAAGTTGACTTTTTGTTGTTGACTTGACTTACACCGATTAACGATTGGTAACAGTTTCTAGATTCTAGTCAACCTACGCCTTCACACTTGGGACTCATTCCACCATGCCCATTGTCCACGCCTTTTTCGCACATGAAAATCATTTTTTTTAACAATCAAATATTAATTAATTTTGCTATTCTAATAAAATGGTAAATGTGTGTGGCACGTGTCATCACTACATGTATTCTTATCAATTTTTTCCCGCTTATCTCTTCTGTTAAATAACTATATTAATTACTAATAATATTATTTATTTTTTATATTATAATTTGTTTTTTAATAAATTAAGAAATATATCTTTTTATTAATGTTATTTCTATAGAAATAGTTTTTAAATTTATTTCTATCATTGGTTTTTCTAAAATAATTTTTTATAATAAAACAAAAATAATTCAAATAGGGAGTTATAGTAAGGATATTTTTAAAAATAAATTTTTTTTAAAACGTTATTTTGAAATAAAATATTTAATTTATCTTTGAATTTTTTAAAGTTCATATTATTGTTTTATTGCTTATAGTTATTACTCATACGTAATTCCAATTATATCATGTCTTAGTATATTGTTTTATAATTTTTATTTTATTTAATATTTTATTTGTTTAATCCGTATAATACACGGGTTTACTAAACTTAGTTAATAATACTACGTTATAGATTTATAGAGCTTTGAGAGGTGAGTTGGAGAAGCAAGTTTTGAAATGGGCCTTGTTTCTAGGATTACTGTGCAACTGCCAAGCCCAACAAGTTTTGAAATGGGCCTTGTTTCTAGGATTACTGTGCAACTGCCAAGCCCAACAAAAGTTCCATGCTACATAAGTCCAGAGTCCAGCATCCACTTCCTTCAAGAGGGATCTCTAGTCTCTACTGTTAAAATGTTTGTGAACGATTCGATTCGATTTGATTTTATTTGGTTATAGATTTTTTTTAGACGTGTCTGTTAACTGAACCATCGTGAATTGGAAATATGTTAACCGAACTGTATTCAACCTAATAAACCGAATTCACAATTTGGATACGGTTAAATCCGGATAATCGAACTGAATACGCAAGGTTTGTATAACCGATAGGCTTCATAATTTAGATAGTGTTAGGAACTGAACTGAAAGCTAATTCATAATCCAGTTTAACATTTTTGGGTTACTTGTACAGTTTGGTTTTAATGTACTTTTAACGGTGTTTATTTATTCTAATCAGAAGAGAGAACGAGGGACGGAGAGAAGGTGAGATATTAACCACTAATGGATTTTCATCCTATGTTTTTACCACTTGAGAACTTGATTCAAATTTTACCACTTATGAGTTTCCGTCCAAATATTTATTACTTGATTTATCGTCTTATTTACATTTTAAACAAGCTTAGCAACTTTTAAACATCATAAACAATTATTTCTTAACGTATATAAGTGGTTAATTAATAAGCAATAAAAATAATCATTTTGGGTAAAATACCCACTTCAAGGAAGAATAACTTATAACTTCAAGAACATTTTCATCCTCTTATGCATGGTTTTAATCAAGTTTGACCACTTAACACTATTCTCAACGTTTACACAGATTTTTAAAAATAAATCATAATAATCAACTCTGAAAGAAATTTAATAGAATAACATTCATTTAAGATAAGAAATTCCATGACAAAGGTATCTTTGAAAATTCTAATTATGTTTAACTTATCTATGATTGTAAAAGAATATGCATCTCATCATAATTATACACAACTAAATTTTGGGGAATAGAATTGTGAAAATATGTAGAGGTGCAATAAATCGGTTAATCTAAATAAATTAGTTCGGTTATCAATTGATTCGGTTATCAAAAGAGGTTTTTCCAAAAACCAGTTCGAGAAGGTCTAGAAACCTACCTGATAGACCGGTTAGATTTAGTTACTAACCGGTTTTAATAAATTAAAAACCAATTTTATCATCGGTTACAAAATGGATGGCTTCCGAATACTTCAAATTGGATACAAACCGTTTGTTTGGCTTAGTTACAAACCGATTACAATAGTACTAGTAATTAATCTACTTGATTTTCGGTTTTTTATGTATCTATATTCTATAAGTAGTCACGTAGACACGATTTTAGGCCCATCACAGTATCACACAGTCACATTGTTGGTTTATATATTATTGGGTCTTGCGTGGATTTGGAAGCCCATTATAGTTTGATAGCCATTGTTGGTTTATCCGCTTATGTAATATACTTTTAGGGTAAATGTTTATTATAATTTACACATTTTGTAACTCTGTAATTACATGTAATAAACTAAAAGTTTTTCATGTTAATATACTGAACTTTTAAATTTTATTCTAATAATGTGGCCTATTACCTAGAACGAAGTTTCTTATGATGAAATATTCTTTATGGATATATTTTCAAACACATATATAAATTAGAATTGACATCAATAGATGTCGATAAAAGACATTTATATTGATTTAGCACGCAATAGGTGTTGTCATCGATTAAATCTCAAATGAGATTTTTTAGGGTAGTCTTATCTCTATAGTTGTTGGAGATCTGGCCGGCTAGAAATGCATATGTTCATGATTTTAGTGTTTATTGCCTATTAATACTAATAAAAAATACTTGTTATTACATAAAAACTCCAAAAAAGTATATTTATGAGTGACAAAGTTACATCTTAGAATCGCATTTAAGTTGTAACTTACGAGTGTAACTTGAATAATCATATCAAATCACTGTAATAATGAGAAAGCTTAAATACATCTAGATACCCTAAATCAGTGGTTACTTCATAACAAAATAAGTATATTAACCTATTAAGGCACACATTGTTTATATCATTATGAAACCAAGAGTCATGATCAAATTCAACAAGTCATGCTTAACGAGTTAACGTCAAAGGATGCTACTTCGTGTTCGATACAATTAGTTGAAGCTAAAGTTTTATATTTATACCAGTTAGAGTGTTTAGTAAAGTAGGAGTAACTTGAAAATATAATATGATATAAAAATTTAAGCTCTTATAAACTATTTGAAGTATTTTTATATGTGCTTTAAAAAAACAGACCGAAAATATTTACGAACCACCCAAACTTTTGTAATCAAGAATATCAGTTATTTTTAATGAAAAACCAACAAGTCATAGTGTAACACCAATTTCATAATTAACATTAATTAAAGATAGTTGAAATATAAAAAAAGAACATATTTATTGTTAACATGGTTGTGATAGTAAAGTTGTCGTCATGTCAACCATAAATCCTATCAAGTTGTAAAGCTATATTTTTTTATAAAAAATACAAGGTAATACTTATACATTATAAAAATACAAAGTAAGACTTATACATGACATCACCCGAATCTTACGAGTAGAGGAGCTTATGGGTTGGTCATTGTTTTGATGTTTTCAAAACCCAATGAGTGTCGGGTCAAATAGAAAAAAAGGGCGTACCTGGTGCTGCAAAGAGCTCCCGCGTTTTCGCAGGGTCCAGGGAGGGTCCGTCCCATTTAAGGGAAGATGTACGCGGTCTTTCCCCCACATTTTGTGGGGAGGCCGTTTCCACGGATCGAACCTGAGACCTTCGGTCCCTTAGGAACAGCTTTTACCGCTGCGCCAAGGCCCGCCCTCAAGAAATGTCGGGTCAAATAGAAAAACAAACAAAAAACCGATTCAGTTCATCGTATCTAAACCGTATTCATTTGAAATGGTCGGTTACCGGTCCGAAACCAGCCACATATATACACTGTGTTCACGAGATGCTATCACTCTCATCTACACTTTCACCATTCCCAATCCAATAAGATTCTTCAGGAAATACACATTCTAACATCAAGGTAACAACCCCCGTTTATCCTTCATCTTTCTCACCCATAATCACTGTAGAACACAACAATAATGCACACCATTAGGTCTAGACCTCCACTATCTTCATCATTCAATCAATCCTCATGCTTATTTGACGATAAATTTGCACAAAACCCACTACTGCTTTCATCATCATTGTCACCCAAATTTAGCTGTTCTTGTTGCCGTAGCTGTTATGCTAATAATATTTCAATGTGTGATAGATTTTCCGCTGTAAACCCTAGCTTTTCACGTAAGGGGTTAAGCCAATCAACCTTAATTCAATCTTCACTGTGTAAAAGATTGATCTTTCGTGGTAGGATAAGACAATCTTATGGTTATGCTTCTGGGTTTTCGTCTTTTGATGATCTTGATGAAAGTTATTGCTATGAAAAGCTTCATGATGTGAAGAATATGATTGATGATTATGTTAATGATGTTGAAGTTATGTTTGGTTTGTTAACTGGTGAAGTGGGTTTGAAGTATACTGATGTTAAGAACAGAAAAAGGAGTAATAAAGAAAAGAGAAATGTGGGTTTGAAGTGTGATGAAATAGTAAAAATGAAGTTTTTAAAGAAAAGTGAGAATCTTGATTTAAGAACAGAAGGTTATTTTGGTGAGTTAGAGGGTAGAAAAGATTTTGAGGGCAAATCTGATGGTTGTTATGTTGGTCAAACATCATCAAGCGCGTATAAGAACGATTTGAGAAAAGATTGTAACGGTTATATTGATGAAGTTGTGGGCAAGATTGAAAAACAAGAAGAATCTGTTCAAGAACTAGAGGGATTATTGGGGAAGGATACTGCAAATGGATATGATGGAGAGACTGTTGGTGTAAGTCATGATTGGAGAAAGAAATCAGAAAAGAAGCTGAACAAAGAGTTGAGTCAACATGAGTCAAACACTGTTGTGAATATGGAGCCGTGTGAGCAACATAGCCATGGGATCTTGGAAACAATTGATAAATCGGATTCAATGATGAAGTATAAACGGTTTATATCAATGTCAGACAAAGATAAAAGTGTTATTGAATCAACTTCCACCACGAAAAATAAGCTAAAAGTGATACCAGAAGTGCCGAAATTGCAGGATGTTCACATGGGAGGGACTTCTTCATTACCTGAAAGTAGAATCAGGAGCTTTGAAGAGAAGTCCGCGGATATCAATACTCAGATTGTAGATAACAGGGAAGAAAAACGTCAAAAAGAGGAACAATATATGCAGCAAATGTTAGGAATCTCGGGTACAAGTTGGACTAGTTGTGAAAACACATCAGTTTCACCTATAAAATCAAACATTAGAATGGAGAAACAAAGAGGGTATGATGAGACTTTAAGTTCAAAAGCCATGGTTATCGAATCATCACGCATTGAAGATAGCAAGGATGATGGTTTAGGAACTAGTGGTCAAAAGGGATGTGGCTCAAGACACTCGTCTAAAGGTTCTGGACCGAAGGGACCATCTGATGAGATGTGGCATGTGACAGATACATCAACTCAAGAACCCTCTGAACCTGATAACAACACTTTTGGTTCGAGTGAAAAAGGTGAACCGGTCAAGACCAGTGGCAGGTCATTGTGGACCATGATTGGGGACTTGGTTCGATTGCATTGGAAATCTCCACGATCTGGATCCCATACTCCAACTTCAAATGGTGCAAAGGGTTCATCATATATGTCCACTACTAGCGAAACATGGTTTTCTAGCGACAAACCATATGACTCCAATGATGAAAATGTTAGAAAAAGAATTATAAAAGGTTTAGATTCACCATTAACCGAGGGACCATCAAGAAACACTTCCTTACTTATGGTCAAAGAATCATGTTTTGCCTTGAAAAGATCCCCTGAGAACAAGAAAATGGTAAAAACGGATCCAAATCATTCGACTGAATTAAAAAGTAGGAAACTTGTACACAAAGATCAAGTATTTGAAGACAATTTTGATGAATGGGAAGAAGCGCATAATCTTAAAAATAAGCAACAAAAAGAAGATGAAATGTTCATGAGGGAAGCATTATTGGAAGCTAAAAAGGCTGCTGATGCATGGGAGGTGCCCGTTGGAGCTATTCTTGTGAAGAATGGTAAAATTATAGCGTGTGGATATAATATGTAAGTTTGTTATGTTTATTCTGGAGTTTGTAAGTCAACTAGTGATTTTTCAAATACAAATATAACAATTGTTGTGTGTTTTTAGGGTAGAAATGTTACAGGACTCCACTGCCCATGCTGAGATGATTTGTATACGTAAAGCCTCAACCGCTATAACATCATGGAGACTTTCAGTAATTCATTCTCGTTTACATTCAAAAATGGTTAATTTGTAACAGTGTATGGTACATTTTACATTATAACAGTACTTATGTGATTTATGATTTTACTTTTCTGAAGGATACTACTCTTTATATAACTTGAGCCATGTCCCATGTGTGCTGGAGCGATTCTTCAAGCAAGAATTCACACGGTTGTTTGGGGAGCACCGAATAGGTTACTAGGCGCAGATGGCAGTTGGATTAGGTATGCAGATATTTTTTCATGATTTGGCTTTGCATTTTGACTTCTAAAGTCAAACCTGCATTCATCAAATCTGTAATTTGGCTATATTTGTTTAGTTAATGGCCTAAATATCTAGGTTTTTAGTGTATGATATTATATTGTTGATTTTGTAGACTGTTTTGTGATGGGGATGGAGGAAATAGCTCCATGCCGCCAGCGCCTACACACCCTTTCCACCCAAACATGGTGGTGAGAAGAGGAGTGCTGGCGGCAGAGTGTGCTGAAGTAATGCAGCACTTCTTCCAGCTAAGAAGAAAGAAGAAAGCAGAACCACAACCACCAAATCTACCTTCATCCATTAGTGTTTCACATCATCATCGTCGTCATCATTCAAAATTCTTATCCAAGATACGTAACGCCTTCAACATCATCTTTTGTTTATAGATCATATCTTTGTTCTTTTATTTACATTATTCTCATTTAACAGAAGTTTTAGTTTGTTCTATATATGTAAAAGTAGTCTAACATTAAGAACTCAACATCAATTGGCTTTTTGTGGCTGTTTGGGATTGCTTTTTTTTTTTTCCTTTTGACTTTTGGAGGGGTGAAAAGACAAAAATGCCCCTCCAAAAGTCACTAGAAGTTAAAATTTTTAACTTCTGGTGACTTTTGGAGGGGCATTTTGGTCTTTTCACCCCTCCAAAAGTCAAAAGTAGATAAAAAAAAAGCATTCCCAAACAGCCCCTTTGTATCATGTCAGTGTGACATTAACATCCTTAACAATATGATGTCTCATAACTAACAGAAAAAAAACGTACTCGTCATAAAACAAGGTTAAATCATAGGGACGAGCAAAAGGTCATGTCGTGGA
>BJCN01335543.1:0-10184 GCA_018326445.1 Flaveria brownii
GCAAGAGTCGGGGATATTGCATGAGACGGGATCTAGTTGATTGAGTAGAGGATCGCATGCTCCGGTACTATGTCAGTCTTCGGACATGAGTCGGGAGTAGTGCGTGAGAGTGAGATGAGACGAATGAGGAACGAATCGCGTGCTCTGGTACACTGTTAGTCTTTGGACACGAGTCGGAGGTTTGTGAGCAGGCCCCAGCACAGTATCAGTCTCCGGACATGAGTCGGGAGTATTGCGTGAGTTGATGAATGAGAAAGATAATTATGAAAGAAAGAAAGTATGAAACGAACGAAAGTTAACGAACGTAATGAAAGTTAAAGAACGAACGAATGAAAGAAATGAACGGAAGGAACATAATGATAACGTATGAAACGGGATCCTTGTCACTCGACCTCAGTAATCATGGCTATGTGCCATGAAGAGGGTAAAGTTTGACAGGATCTAGATAGAAGTAAAAGATAAAGGATGAATGTAATGAACGTATGAATGTAAGTAAAAGACGTACGAACAAAATAAAGAATTATGAAAGAATGTGAAGGTTAACGATGAACGGTACATTGACGTAAGCTAATGAATGAATGATGAAGATAATAATAATATTATCTATGTGTACGTATGTTGTGTGATCGCATGTATCTAAGAATGGTCTTAATGGAAAGTAAAGTATGTTTTATTTAAAACTAGAACTCACTCAGAAACGCTGACTTTTGATGTGTTTCCAGTTGGCAGGTATGTTGCTGAGGATGGCACGGGGTGACTACTTAGTTCCTTTGGGATGGCACCCATTGTTATAATGCTTTCATAATGAAATGATTTTATGTAATGAACTGTAATAGTATTTTGTAAGAGCAAAGATGAGAACGGGGAACCTGAACTACTAGAGGTCCCTGTTTACGACTATTTTGTAAGAGCAATTTATTGAAATGAAAAGGAGGTTTTAATATTTCCGCTGCATGGTTTTTGTAATGATGTGTTTTAAGAGCAATGAGGATCTAACTATAAGCGTCCCGGGAACGGGGCCTTACATGTTGTCTCAGCTATCAAATATTTTTCATATTCTTCATTAATTTGAGACACAATAAGACCATCGAAGAACACTCTATTGTAATTATTTTAGATAAGATAGTTGTATCTATCCTCAACAACTATCGAAATGTCATCAGAAACGACCACTACAGGAGAATCTACCGCCTCAGTAATGTCTTCTTCATCTAATACTTTATGGTACGAGGCATCAGAGAACTCTGAATTAAATCATCCAATGCTCCTATACGCTCTTGTACATCTCCTTCTACAAAAACCTGTATAGTTGGTTTATCTACATTCACTGTATAAGAAAAACAAGTTAGATTCAAGCAAATAAGAAACTAAACAACATGAAAATTAAAAACAACATTTAAATTGTTTATGAGTCTCAGAACAATTTTCTGCATCTTTGAAGATGGGTTTGAAGATGACTCTACCAGTGACTAAAAATCAGTCTCATCTATCTTTCTTCTTCCCTTGGCATCTTCAGATAACTTCTTAGCTTCACTTGCTTGAACATCATGTACAATGATGATTTCTTGAGAGACATGGCTTCTTGTTTTTGTATACACTTGTGATACTTCTCTTGTTTCAGGAACAACCTCTGTCTCTGTTGGTAATGGTTCTTGGTCATATTGAGTGGATGAAGATTTTAAGCTTTCTATGATCATCTCATTCTCTTCTTTCATCCTTTCATATTCTTCCTTCAACTTCTTGTATTTTTCATCAAATAGATCATAATCTCTGACTAATACATCTAAACTCTTTAAGTTCATCTCTTGAGTTTCTTCCAAGTTAGCAATTTTAAAGTCTTTCTTCAAAGCTTATGCTTTCAATTGATTATTTTCATCCTCAACATCTTAATTTACTTCATTTGTATCATTATTTTTTTCATTTTGATTGTCAGACTTAGTTCTTCACTATCAACATCTTTATCACCTTCTTCAATAATTTCAACTTCATTTCCTCCTTCATCATTATTATCATCATCATCATCATTAGAAAAAGAACTTTCTTCATCATCAAATTCATCATCATCTTTATTATCTGCACCATTATCCTCAGACTCAGACTCAGATATCCATGAGGAACTTCTTCTATGAAATCATTAGGATCATAGGTGCATCATCAATCAAATGAAAATGATATTCATTTATATTCATATCATCTCTTGCAAGTGCTCTCATGTAATCAAACATTTCAACATTCTGAGTACCAGTTATTATTACAGTCTTTTGTAAACATTCCCAGTCATGTGCTCCAAGATAAATCTATCTCCAATTACTCCATAAGCATGAAGATCAGGATGTTCTTCATTTATAATCATTTGTGGAAGAAGTGATGAAGGATCGCTTTGAAATGGGCATGATGGGAGAGTTATGATGATGAAAACACACTTTCTTGAACTTTTAGTCAAGCATATTGAATACAAACTTTAGAAAGAAAGATATTCAGTATGAACAAGTAGTGTTTCTCCAAGGATCTTTTCTAATCTCTCACAAATTCAACAAACATCAAACATGGTACGAAAACCCATGGTTAATGTGTATGATTTCAGTGTATGATTGTGTTTGAATGTGTTTGTTTGTGTGTGTTTTAATGCACAAGAAAACTGAAAATGCTTGTTTGATTGATAATTGTCAAAAGCTTACAAAGGATTAGGGTAGAGTGCTATTGATAATTATCTAAGTCATCCGCTGTGGAATTCAGTCATCCGCTGTGGAGAAGTTCATCCGCTGTATGAGCAGTTTGTTCATCCGCTGTGATGGAGTTGTTCATCCACTGTGGGAATAGTTCATCAGCTGTGGTCATCCGCTGTGATCTTATTCATCCGCTATGGATGGTGTTCATCCACTGTGAACACTTGATTCATGCGCTGTGAAGATTGTTCATCCGCTGTAAAGTTCTTTATCCGCTGTGGGAGTGGATACTTCATCCGCTGTAAAACTTCATCTGCTGTAGAACTTCTTTCATCCACAATAGACTTCCTTCATCCGCATTGGATGACTTATGCAAAAATTCTTTATCTACAAGTCTGAAAAGAAATTTACATAAAAATTAGTGATTGGTATGGATGTTAATGATTGTTAATGTGTTTCTAATGTATGAATTGTTTCTTGAAACACATTTGGATGATTGTTTTGATAATGGCAAGCAATATACTTTCTTGCATTAATTCTTAATGAGTCATAAGGAAATCCTCTTGTAGTCAGCTCTATTCCCATTAAGGTTTATGGATCATCAGTGAACAAGTCTTGTAAGTTTGCATTATGTCATGCTCATCCCTTTTTTCTTATTTTTCTTCATCAGAATCAGTTAGGATAACAATTAGAGCATGTGGTTGTTCACCTGATTGATCAATCTCCCCTTCTTCTAGTATAGATGCTATAGTTAATGGTTGTGGAGCATCTAACTCAATAGGTTCAGCATTAACCTTTAGAAGCTTTAGAGGAGGTGAGCTTGGTTTTCCTTCTTCACTCATAACTTGTTTTCCTTTGAGTGAAGAGGAGAGATATGATCTCTTCCTTTTCCTTTCATAAGTTTTGAAAGGAGGTTCAGATGATGATGATGCTTGACCTTCTGTTGATTCTTTGAAGGCTTCACTAAACTGTTTGATCAACTCCTTTTGTTTGTCTATTAGAGGCTCATAAGGAATATCACCAGATCTTTGAGAAATTAGATCAGGAGTATGAAAGTGTTGTCTTAAGACGGGTGAGTAGTGAATATTCTCAAAAGGGTTATCCTCACTGAACAACTGATCCATTATGTATGATTCTTCAGGAATGATCAGTGCTAGGCTTGTTTGTTCAGCTTGAGGCTGTCTTGTTTCAGCTTCACTTGTCAACTTCTCAAGACCACTAAGATCTTCACCAAGATCTACTAAATGTTCTTCCTCATTCAACTGAGTGTCATTGTATTCAAGCTCTCTGTTTAGCCTTTTAATTTCTTTAGATTGAGCTTCTATAATCTTTATATAGATATATATATATATACCTACATACATACATATATATATATATATATATATATCAATCTCTTGTTCTTTTTCCATTGACTGATTTCCCCAGTAATCAATTTCAGCATTAGCAATAAGGAGTTCATTGTCTTTCTCCTTTAACTTCTTCTTTGTTTACTTTAGTTATTATTCAACAACCTTCATAATAAGCTTTTGTGCTTTGTGATCTGAATTGAACATTTCAATATCCTTGTCTTTCTCTTTGATTCTTTCTTTCAGCTTCTTTGTTCTTTGATTTGATCTTTCAATGATTTTATTGTACTTAGTGAATATAAAGACCTTGGAGTGCTCAATATCATGTTCTGTGAGCATCTCACTGCTTTGTTCAACAAACTTAGTAGTAGGAGCAGCTTGCTCAGATTCAGGTTCAGGAGCAGAAGTTTCAACATCTGCATGCTCTTTTGTTTGTTGAGCAAGATCTGAATCTATATTCCTTAGAAGGGATGATAATGTTTACTGATCAGAAAGGTTTTGGCTATGTGTTGGTGAGGGAAAATGACCTTGTTGAGGGCTGAATGATTGAGGGCTGAATGTTTGAGGGCTATTTAATTATTGTGGTGATTTTGGCTGTTGTTGAATCACTGGTTCAGGCTGTATGATTGGATGTTGTCGAATGATGGGTTAGGTTGAATGATGGGTTCAAGTTGAATGATTGGATTTTGTTTAATGATAGGGGCAGCTTGTATGATTAGATCTGGTTGGATGATAGGGGCTGGTTGGTTGGCTTGTTAAAATAGCATAAATAGTTCATCTTGTCCTGGAATGCTAAGAAATTCCTCAGGAACAGTGATGTTATGGTCAATCATATGAGGAGGCACAGGCACGTCATCCCCCTGATAGATGTTTGATCTTATCCTATTGAACACATGCTCATTTAGATGAGCAGGCTCTAAAATGGCTACTTCTCTTGGGATGTTTGGCAATAGATCATCTATAATCATCTGCAGAAATCTTGGAAACATCAGAAATCTGTTCCTCACTTCTGTGATGTTGTAGACAAGACCATTCGGAATTTGAGCAGCAAAGTTAAATGGCCTTCTTGCAATGATACTTACCAATACACATGATGCCCTTAGGGATGTTGCATCCCATCCTATCTTTTTGTTTGTCATGGTTTTCTGATAGGTGTGCATCAAGAACCTAAACTGAGTACACATATTTGCCTTCTTGATTTCCTTTCTTTCTATGGTTCCAATATATCCTGTTTGCCTAAACCCCATGGAGTACAAAGTGTTCATCAAACTTAGCTGGACCTAAAGCATCTTCTTCACCCAATTGCAACACCCTTCTGATCAATTATTTAGAGATGATGATATCATGATTATGCAAACTAGATAGAACTATTTGCTAGTCATCAATCTCTTCAAAGTGTGCATTAGTCCAAAACTTGACAATATGATCTTCATAGATGTCTGGTCTGAAAGTCATGGCATGCACAAGTCTTGTCTGCCTGATTGCTTGGATCATATCTCTGTAGTTCACTAACCTAGGAGATTCAGGATCAAGCACACATATGTTATGATCTATTACAAACACTAAATCAGCCATATATGTAGTAAAGAGATTAAGTGTTAGTATTCAGTGTATACATAAATTTTAATAATGAAATGATGATCAAGTGTATGTTAGTATATTATTTACGTTATGAGATGATTGAATGTATGTTTAACCATTTGTATGTGTATCTTCTTTTGCAATTTGACAATTTAGTCATTTTGACTTTTAAAAAGTCAACTGCGTGTCAATTTTAATTCATCAAATTTTTGACTGTTTCAACTAGATTTTATTCAAAGTTTATGACAATGAGTTAGTTTATCATCAACAATTTGATTTAGTCATCGCATACTTCAGTCTAATCTCATATCATTCAAATTGCAAATTTTAGTTTGACTGTCCAAAGTCAAACTTGACCATTTAATGCATATTCAATGCAAATGCATTTAATGTTGTATGTTTAATGCTATGCCAAATCAACTGAATTGTTTATGTTAGTTGCATACATTTGAACATGTTTGCTAAGTTATAACACATTTTAAGCAACTTTCAACATTTCAACGATCAAAATTTAGTTTTGTGTAATTTTGGGCATGAACCTTCTGTTTGATTATGAACATGATGAACATTTTCTCAATTTTCATCAAATAACCATTTCAAACACAGTCGACTATGAACATTAAACACAAACTCAGTGTTTGATTTTGATTTAAAACGTCAAAGGATTCATATTCTTGATTTTAGTTCAATTTTGACTTAGGTCAAACAATGTTTGAATCAGAATCACTGAACAGGATGTTTTCATGAATGTTTGATGTTATTAAACATGTTGTTATACCTAATCGATGATGAATTAGTAGATTTATCGATCAGAATTTTGATTTTGAAGAACAGGGGTTCAAGGGTTTATCAAAGGTTTTTGAAATTATATAGATTTTCTCACTTTCACTTGTGGTGATTTGAAAAAGTTACAAGTGTGAACTATATATACAACGTACAATTTGTGTGTCCACTGTGTATACAGTACGTCTGCTATGTAAAATTTTTAATCACAAAATTGGTTTTCCGTTATGGGAACTGTGTCCGCTGTACAGTTTTGTTTGTATGCCGTGGACTCTTTTGTGCAAGCACTTTTCTCATAGCGGATAAACAAAATGTTCATGCGCTGTGTACAAAAGTGTGCACTGTTCATAAAGCGGATGAACACTTTTGTTCATACACTGTTGAATACTTCGTGAGAATGATGCTTACAGCGGATGAACAATGTAGTTCATGCGCTGTCTATACTTGTATGATTTGTTTGATATGTTCACATCGGATGAACAAATGTTCATGCGCTGTAAACACTTGTGTGATTTCTTTGATATATTCACAGCGGATGAACAAATGTTCATGCGCTGTAAACACTTGTGTTATTTTTGAATGATGTTCACAGCGGATGAACAATTTTGTTCATGCGTTGTAAACACTTGTAAAATTTTGTATGTTACTATACCTTCAGTGGATGAATAAATTTTGGTTATCCGCTGTATGAATAGTTTTCTGTTTTAACTTATTCACATCGGATGATATTTTACTCATCTGTTGTATGAATAGTTGTAAATTTTTTACAAATTTAACTCTTTTGAATGTTATGATTGTTTGATCTGTTTTAAAACTTTTATATTCAAATTAATTTTAAATAATTTAAAATTCTTTAAATTATATATTCAAATTAATTTTGAATATTTTCAAACTCTTTAAATTGTATGTTAAAATATTAAATTTTGTAAAACTTCAATATATGGATGATTTGACATTACTATAAAGCAATATTGTGCAATAAAATAAACAAGCAAATATATATGTTTCAACTTGCTATTTGTTAGTGTTGGCTTGACTTTGACTTTGTTTATTTTTCAGATTTGAATGTTAATGCACAACTTTGCTGCCTTTGACAATTTCAATATTCAAATTCTCCCCCTAAATTTTTGCATATTTATAAAAATTTGTCAAAAATTTATATATGGTAAAATTTTGAAATTATCAAAGTCCAAATGTTTGTTTTATGAATGATGTACTTATTATGTATCTTGAATGTGATCCTTTGTTCACTCAAAATACATGTTTAATCATAAACCACATGAATCATATCCACATACCATGAGATCATACTAGTCTATAGTTCTTCACTAAGTTGTTTGTTTGATGTTTGAAGAATAGACATACACAAGTACAATGTTAATTGTAGATATATTGATCCGCTTAAACTCAAGCATGGTATTAATGGTTGATAGAAATAGTGAGTGATTATCATGTTGTGTGTTGATTGACATGAGTTGTGTGTGTACCCCACAGTTGATTGTATGATATGTATGATTCTCCTTAAGATAATCTAGAAATTAAGTTCAATACTTAAGACCTAGTTAGTTGGGATTATAAATGCTCAATCATTGTCTTGTTTATTGGGTGACCCATTTTAGGATTCTTTTGCACTTCTCTTTGGAAGCTAGTCATAAAGACTTTATTGATTGATCATCCTTACAGGATGTGTTTCTCATTGGGAATCTTTTGTTGGTCAAGATTAAGAACATTCAGGTAAATGCTTAGCATAACAAAGAATGTCTTGGTGTACTCCAGGTTTATGATTATCATAACAGAGGAGACACATAAATTAAGCAATTTATAATCTGTTTCACTTGGTGTGTTGAAGCTAGATTTCAAGCTATCTATGTTGAAGAAATCAATACTTACCATAGACCAAGTTGTGTTGTTGATCACACAATCATGAGAATTTAGTTCGTCACTGTGGTATCTGATGTTAGGTTTCCCATGCTGAGCCTATCCACATATCAAACAAAGTATCATCAGTCTTTATTAGTCGAAAAAGACTCAAGTGAGGATCTATGCTAGTGTACTATCATTTCTCATGATGTGTATATGTGATTCAATGTTAGAAATGATTGGTTTGCATGTTATCTTAATTTTGTAAAGAAATAGAAGTGGGACATTGTTTTGGACTTTGACAAAATCAAGACTGTTCGATTTTAGTGTTTGAAAACATTATTTTGTTATTTCATAGTTGATCATACCAAGTGACTGCACTAGAAATTCAAATCTAGTTGAATCAAATGATTTTGTGAAAAGATCAGCAGATTGATTATCTGTATGAACATTGATCAACTGGATCAGACCCTTTTCTGAGCAATCTCTTAGAAAATGATATCTGATCTCTATGTGTTTGGTTTTTGAATGTTGAATAGGATTGTCTTTTATAAACATGGCTGCAAAATTGTCAATGTGTATAGGTGTTTTAGGAAAAATAAAGCCATAGTCAGGCATTTGGTTTTGTATCCATAACACTTGAGAGCAGCATGCAGAAGCAAATATGTATTCTGCTTCAGCTGTTGACACAGAAATGTCTGTTTCTTACACTGCCATGAGATCAATCTTGATCCAAGAAACTGACATCCTCCTGTAGTGGATTTTCTGTTGTTATTGCATCCGCCATAATCACTGTCTGTGTATGCATATAAAGAGAAATCTCCATCTTTAGGATACCACAAACCAAGTGATGGTTTGCCTTTTAAGTATCTAAAGATTCTCTTTACAGCATTAATGTGTGATTCTTTTGGATCTGCTTGATATCTAGCACACATGCATATTGCATACATGATATCTGGTCTGCTTGTTGTAAGGTACATCAGAGAACCTATCATTGATCTATGGAGTTTCTGATCAACTGATGTGCCTTCAGGATCTGGTCCAAACTTCAGTCCAATTGCAAATGGTGTTTTGCTTGATGTGCAGTCTGCCATGTTAAATTTATTGAGAATCTGATGGACATACTTGTCTTCGTTGATAAAAATTCCATCTTGTGATTGATGAACTTGTAGTACAAGAAAGAAGGTAAATTCTCCAATTGAACTCATCTGGAATTTGGATTGCATAAGAGTTTCAAAGTCTTTGCAAAGTTGTGTGTTTATGGAGCCAAAGATGATGTCATCCATATAGACTTGAACAACTAACAAGTCTGGTCCTTTCTTCTTTAAGAAAAATATCTGATCTATTTTCCCTCGGGAATACCCATTCTGTAGTAGAAACTTTAATAAAGTCTCATACCACTTCCTAGGCACTTGATGAAGTCCGTATAGAGCCTTATCCAACTTGTAGACTCTATAAGGGAATTCTGGATCTTCAAACGCTGGTGGTTGATCAACATATTCCTCTTCATCTATCTTTCCATAAAGGAATGCACATTTTACGTCCATTTGAAAGACAGTGAAGTTTTTAGATGAGGCATATGCAAGGAACACTCGGATGGCTTCTAGCCTGGCTACTGGAGCAAAGACATCATCTTAGTCAATGCCTTCCTCCTGAGTATATCCTTAGGAAATAAGCCTTGCTTTGTTTCTAATGACAATCCCTCTGTCATCTGCTTTGGAAATTTCTTTTGCCTATTTCCGACGGTGCCGAGTGGAAGGGCAAGATCGGTCCATGATCATGGGATCCTTTTCTGGGATATTTATGGAATCTCACACGGCTCCTAAGTGATAAAAGAAAGAAGAAGGCATCTTGTGCCTATGGCATATTGATCTTTAGATAGATCAACCAGTTTCCATACCTCTTACTTTCTATATTGTTGTACTTCCTCCTGCATTGCTTCTAT
>BJCN01335550.1:10199-22146 GCA_018326445.1 Flaveria brownii
GCTTAATGTGAGTGAAGGTAACCCAGGCATATAAGCAATGCGGGTAGCAGTTTTATGCAAGAAAAACCAGTGAGACTAATGCGGACACAATAAATCATCCGCATTTGTCTCCAAACAAATGCGTACAACATTGTCTGAAGTATCGATGAAGACTAACGCGGATAAAGTTTTGTTCCTCCGCATTTACTAATGTGGGTAAGTTTTTGGTCTGAAAACTTATGCGTGTATAATTTTGTTATTTGGCATTTCTCAATGCTGTTAAGTTTTGTTCATCCATATTTCCCAAATGCGGTTGACATACCAATGCGGATGACAATGTTGTGTGTTTGTTTCAAAAATAAAACATGTGCTTACACTCTTCTATCATGTTAAATGTTTGAACATTAGTTAATGCGGATGGATAAAGCAAAAAATAGAAATACTAACATCCATCAGGATTAACTAATGCGTACATGTGTCCAAGAAATGGGGACAAATAAAATGCACTTCCGCATTTGTTGTAGAGTCAAACGCTGGCAAGTCTTGTGCTTCCGCATTTGTCACAGTACATAAATGCGTACAAGGTCAAAAACATCCACATTTGCTACAGTATAATAAAAAAACGTCTGCATTTGTTCATACACTTATAAAGTTTGAGATAGTCATTAAATCGATTATTTAAGCACATTAATAAGAGTCATTTAATATTTTTCAAATTTGAGTGAACTTATAGTGCGATGATCATATTTCTCACTGATCACCATCAATTATCCAAACCATCTCTAACCTTGTGTGTCGATTGTTCATCCAACTCCATTTGATCTCTATTTGGATTCTTAGCCAAAGTAGTATCAAAACAAGGTGATTCAAGATGGATTCATAATCTTCGAATACCAAACCAATATTGAACAAAGAACCCTAGGTTAAAGAAAATTCAAGAATCATCCATGAATAATGGATTCTAGTGACATTTTCAACTTCAATGAAATCGATTTTAATGTGTACGACAATGAACAAACAATTCAGGAACCCTAGGTTAACCACGATGAACAGGGGATCTCAGTTTTGAAATTGCTGAAATTAAATCCAATGTCTCAGTGTAAAAGGATGTTCAAATGAAGAAAATATGATTGAAAACAAGCATAACATAAAACAAATGGTTAATCATCACAAGATTAAAGAAGGGTCAAGTTCCTATACAACGGTAACCATTAAACTCTCAATGTTTACCTGAGAAAGTCAAACTGAGAAAACTCATACAGAATCTTAGTTTTATAATTTGATAATTGTTGATACATTACTAACACTTGTGTCTCTATTGCAGATTCTATGTCAAACCTCACTTGGAGCAAGCTCCATAATATAGTGGATACCTTGATCCAGATGTGCCAGAAGCTGAGGGTTTAAGAGACATGCTCAGATTTATTTCTACAACAAGAGTAGCACATTTCATCACTGTTAGACCAATCATCTATAAGAACTTCATCCGATCATCATAGGGAACTGGTGAAGTAAATGAAGTGGATGGTGTAAGGACCATATCTGGAAGGATCTTTGATGATCGCACTTTAGTTATATCTGAACAAACTATAAGATAGTGTCTATAGTTTGGAGATGATGCCAAATCTTCCTAAGAACTAGAAGATAACATCATGACTTTCTTTGCCAACATTCGTTATGAAGGTGATTTTGAAGGGAAACAGATTGTCAAGGGGTTAGTTGACTTACAACGGAGATTCTTGATACATCTATTTCAACACTACTTGTCAAAAAGGAAGACTGTTTGGAATGACATCCCTATCACTACATCGTCAGCCATTTGTGCCTTGTGCCCTAACAGACAATTCAACATGTCCGTGTATGCGTTCAATGGCATGGTCTCCAACATTCAAGAAGGAAGAAGACACATGTTCACCGATTCATTCAATGCTTCATCAATGAAGCTTTTCCTCATATTGTAGTAGAAGGATCTGTGATAGACATTCCTCACTACAATGCCAAGTCCCTTAAGTATATCAAGAAAAGAGATCTAAGGAACTTCTAAAGTGGAACCTTCTTTTCTCTACTTCCACGGATGTTAAGCAGATGAATCCTGAAGAAGTTCAAGTTGAGGAAGATGTTCCTGATGTTGAGGAACAAGCTCATGATGATGTTTTTGCTGATGTGCATCAGATTGTAGAAGAACATCCAGCTGCTCATGATCAATAAACTATTAAAGAGCATGCTAAAGCTGCTGAAAAAGGACTATGGCAAGTGTCATCACAGGTTGATGTAGGTGGCGATCTTCACACTGTGCCTTCAGTTAAAGAAGTTGATATCCCTCTCCTTTCAGAGCAACACCTGTTCATTCTCCACCATTATCTTATCTCCATCATCACCATGTATCCCTTACGTATCCTTCACCTAAAGTTGTCGTTGCATTTGTTGAATCTGGTGAATCTACCAGGTCATCAGATAGTTCTAAATCATCTTCGAATGAGGAGGATCGTCATCCAGGTTTTCAAAATCCTGAGAGACAAGTATAATCAGAGGTTGTTGCTTCAAAAAGTTTTGTAGAATATGAAGTCAACCGCCTGATGCGAATGATGAGATGATCTCAACTATTACTAAAGGTATCCAGAATGGAGAAACTTCTAGATAGAAGATCTCATATTATAAGGGATAGACTGCTTGAGCTAGATGAGAAGGAGAAAGAATTAAAAGAGCTAAAAGCTAGATATCAATCCGTTAAAGAAGAAAAAGAAAAAGAGATTGATAAACTCAAAGCAACCTTAGAACAGGCCAAACCAGAAATCAGTGGACACTTGGATGCTACAAACATTCAAACTCTTGTAATGGAAGAAAAAGAGAATCTCCTTGATGTCCAAACACATATAATATCTGATCTACATAAACAAATGGAAGCTATAACAAAAAGTGTTTCTAAACATGAGATGTTGATTAAGATCAAAGAAGAATTGGCCAAAGAAAAGGATGAGAAGGGTGATGATGAAAGTGATAAAGACAAGGATGGCAAGTCTAAAAACAAAAAGGAATCAAAAGATGATAAAGATGTCTCTAGTGAGAGCAGTGATGATGATTATGACTCAGCACCATCAAAGAGATAGAAAATGACTAAAATAGTTTAGCAATCACAACATAGTGAGGTTAAGGAGGAAGAGGAAAGCATGGCCATGGTGGTCTATTCTAGTTAAATTGATGAAGAAAGACTTGATGAGGAGTTTGAGATGAAAGAAATGATTGAAGACTTAGACATCTACTCTTCTAGAGATTTCATTATTGATTAAAACTTTTAGGATTCCATTAGAGATCTTAAAGCTCCAGTTGAACCAATAGTGGTGAATCCTCCTAACCCTATGCCATTAGAAGAAGAACATAGCTTACAGCTTATTCCTTCAATTTCATTGACTGATGAACAAAAGGAACTCATCATGAAGCTAAGAAAAAGAAGAAGCTGACAAACAAGAACAAGAAAAGAAGAAAATGGAAGCTGAAGCCTCTGTACCCTCTTCTTGTCCCCATATGCATACATACTCCAGAAAGAGGAAGTACTTATCTGAGAAGGCCAAAGGCAAAATTCTAATGGTAGAAGAGGAACCAGCTCCTAAAAGGAAAAAGATGATCCAAGAAGCCTAGCTGCAATTGCTTAATTTCTGGATGAGCATGAGAAGGCTGAGGAACAATTAAAGAAGAATATTAAAGTGATTGTCCAGGAGGAAGGAAAGATAGAGGGAGGATACCAGGAAAGCTTAATTGATGACCCGTTGTTTAGGGACAGTCATGTAAAGGTTGAGTCATCTGTTGAGGAGATGGTTAAGAAGGCACAACCTGATGATCTTATGGTTAAAGCCATGTATTTGATCAACCACGGGTATGATGCGGATGATGTTTTTGGAAGGACATATAAGGGGATGGTTGAAGAAGTAAACGAGATGCATAAAATTCTTGAACCTACTTTCATCACTGACTATGAAAGGAGAAGAACTAAGAAAGAGGTGAAGATGAAATCTCCAATCACATTCACTCCAACACAGTCCTAACAGTCTCAGGTGCCTCTACCTTAATATCCTGATCCCTACAACATGACAGACAGGGAACTAAAGGATTATCTTTCTAATCAAGGATTTACCAGAAGAAAACTAGGCAACATGAAGACAAATTCCCACCAAGTGGAAATTCTCAAGATACTCAAAGAAAAGAAAGAAAGATTAAAGACTATAAAAGAAGAGGTTGTGGGGAAGAATCCTAGAAAAAGAACTTCAGCTCAAGATATCCAACTATCTACTAAAGACCATGATGTCACAAAACCCATGCTACATAAAGACCCTGAATGGTTTACTGAACCCTCTAAATTGAAGTTACAAGAATGGTTAACCACTTCAGAGATGATTACGGGTGTGTCTGCTCTAGAAAGAAAAGTAGATGTGAAAATAATTTCCTGGAAGTATGATAGTGATTGGAACATGTTCATAGTGAAGAAAATCTCAGGGGTAGTTTACTTCTTCACAGAGTATACTGCTCTATTGAACTCCTTGCAGATACATGATTTGAAGGAATTAGCTGAGCTGGAATTAATCAATCATAATGCTATGTATAGAGGATATGAGTTTGAAGATATATTGAAGATGTTCAAGAAAACTAATAACTTCAAGTCTCTGAAGGTGATCTGCATAAGCAAAGACAAATCGTTTAACAATCCTCTAGAAAAGAAGAAAAAGATAAAAGGAACAGAAGAGTTTGTGTTTCCAGAGTTGAATGTAAAACCAATAGAATTATTAAAAAGGAAGATGGTTGCTGGAAACCACAAGTCAAAGCCAATCTCTAATGCATTCTATGATGAGAAGACTTATGAGTTGGTAATTGAAAGAATATAGGGAGGAAAGAAAGGATCTGAAATACAGCTATTCAGTTGATATGAGGTGAGACTGCTTGATGAATCGTATATCCACTACATATTCACAAGACACTTTAGAGAAATATATAATAAGCTATTAGAAGCAGATATCTATTTATTTTGAAATGTATCAAAATACTCAAGATAGCCTATGACGGAACCAATAAAAAAAAGAACAAAGAAAAAGGAAAAGAGTTCCTCTTCAGTCAGGAAACATAGTGCAGGTAGAGGTAGATGCAGATGGATCTTTACTGATCCACAGAGATGGGCTTTCCACTGTATCTAAGTAGGAACCCATATCTCATAGACAGATACCTATTAAGGTTGTTCACACTATTAGTCAAATGAAGATCCATGTCCTTATCCAAGACAAGATGAATGAGACAAGAGACTTCTCCAACATGATCAAGGCTATACTGGATCCTTCATTGGCCGAACCTCAACAGTTTACTGTACCAGAACCTACACCATCTCTATCAACAGTCCAAGTACCTGAAAGGTGTAAGGATCAACATCAATACATAAATCGATCTCATGAGATGTACGCGGAATATGAACACTCACGGTAATAAGATGAAGAAGAATCACAAGCATAAGAACATGAATGTAAATAATTCAAAATGTATTACTCTCTGATTTGTAAGGATTACGGTATGTATGAAATCAAGAAATAACAAAAGCTCTATTTAATTACAAAACTAAACTTCTATTTTTACCAAAAAGATGTTCTCACGCGAAACCATTAGTTCTCGGCGACTAGTAGTATTTGCGCGAGAAGCAGTTTTCGTGCGGTAACTTCAGGTTCTCGCATGAACATCTTGATCTTGATCTTGATCTTGATTTAATTTCCCGAGCCTCTAGATTCAATCCCTAAAATCTCCCCTACACTCGATAAATATTCTTTTCAAAGTCGACATCTGCAACCTGGTAACTACCCCCATATGCATACATCTTGTTGTCCAGGGCCTTTGTTATCAACCAACCGAACTGTGCCACTACAAAATGAACTGATTCATCAGCTGTGATAGAACATGTCTGCAGTCTCATCAAATTGTTCCTTCCAAACTTAAGCAAATCCACAGGGTCGATGATACAATAATCTCTATCAACGTAATGTATCAACGTGTGTCCTGTATCCTTTTCATAACTCGACCACATAATCTTTGACAAGCTGTTAACTAGTACTGGAGTGTGTATAGGGATCTTCCGCACATACCTCAGATGCCGATAAACCCTTATCTTCATCGGCTTCTTAGTGTTAAGATCTATCCGGGTCTCGTCTTCAATTACTTTGGATTTGGCAGTCTTAAAATCCTTGAAGTTGGTTTTATTATGCCACCATATCTGGTTTTTGATCCAATTACCCTTACCATAGTTACTCAGGTTAATGAATGGAACATGACCTATAGCATATAAATCCGATGCTCTGAGTGTATGAAAGTCGTGTTCATCCTTATAATGCTCTATCACCCCAGCTATTCTCTTTATCACATAAAGTTTCTTCTCATCGTGATACGCCCAACTAATAATAGGTTATGAGTTTCTGTACCTTGTGAAAGGTATGGAATGTCTCAGTGTGTGAATGTAAGCTGGCAGTGGCGGAGCCTCAACTGTGATGTTACCGACCTGACTTACAGCGCTTTGATCGGTTTATTCTGCTTTCTTGTCAGTCGTATCTCCCATGCTAGTCTCCCTAACAATCTTTCCCTCTTCAACCAAGATATCAGAAAATAAGTCTTTGTGACTATTTCTAAATATATCTATGTAATCTATAGTAATCTCCTCCAAATAGTCAAATGAAGTCAAACCTTCATCTTCTTCCTCAGTAATTAGCCTTTACTGGAAAGAGTAGAACCCTTCTCATACTCAGCTTTGGTGACAAGATCTAAGGTTGTGTAGTTGACTGTATCATCAGGACTTGGTCCGAAGACATTGGTAGTTCCCAATGATCTAGAAGTACCAGTAGGAGCACCCATATCACCTCCTTTGTCATCATTATCATCATCCTTCTTATCCTCATCTCCTTTATCATCTCCCTCATCACTATCATCACCATCATCAACATCCTCATCCTTATCATCCATATCATCATCCTTATCACTGAATGTAAAGTCAATATGATCTAAATCATCATCATCACCAACTGAGTTAGAAATTGGCATAATATGCTCAGGCTCCACAGACGCCTCTCTAGTGAACTGTATAAGTTGATCCTTAGTAGCCTGAATAGGAATATCTGATAATGGCTCGTGATCAATATTAGTTGTGTTTGTGGTCCTTTGTGTGTCAACAGGATCAACAACATGCTCTGTCATATTAATAGGATCTTTAGCAGGCTTAGATCCAGCAGTTTGTTGTCAGCTTGATTCTCTAACTTCTATCATGTGAAATGATGAATCAACATGAGAAGTGAGATATCTTAATTTATGTTCCATGATCTGTACATAGCTGAACAAGAACTGCTACCAACTCTCTAACCCCTTGATCTTCTTATCCTAATTTAATAAACTCTAACACATATCATTGATCAGCCGTGTCTTCTTAAAGAGTCCTTTCTATAATGCACTAACCCTATGCTCTAAGGTAACCAATGTGGGTGAAAATGTAGCAGACTCGGGTTGCGTTTGAGGTTTAGGAGTAGTGTTTATGAAGTCAGCTTCCCCAAACATATCATCTTGAGTTTGCTCCCTCGGATGTGTCCTTAGAATGTTAGCAGTAGTGGGCATAGAAGATGATGTTACAGTTTTTGATTCCATAATGATAACTGGTGTAGTTGCCTCACTAACTGTGACTGGAACATCAGATACTGGAACATCCTCAGTCATCACTGTGGTCATCGGGGTCCAATGTTTCCCCAACACTCCATGTCCTCTACCCTACCATGTGGACTATCACCAGCCCTTCTGGACATTTTCTTTCTCCTTCCACCTCTAGGAGTTGGAATATCCTTAGAAACATCTTTGGTTATAAAATCTACGTCACGTTCCTCAATATTGTATTTAGCCAGAGTTTCACATACGTTTTTTTAGTATATATGGTACATTCCCGATCTGATCGCTTTCTGTCTCACTTCCATTGCTAGTAAACCAAGTGTTCACCTCATCAATATCAGACCTAGTAGCACCCTGAGAACCTTTAGGAGCATCATGTAGAGAACTATTGGAAGGACCAGCTATATCCGCTTAAGTAGCTTGAGCAGTAGATGTAGATGTACCAGCTGTATCATCTCTATGTACATGAGGAGTCTCTATCTCTTAGGTCGTGCCTCAGCTTAGAAACCATCAATAAACATTCTAAGCATGGCAAAATATGAATCAATCCTCAGATAGATGGTCAGTCTGAGAGGACGATCCAAATACTCGAGGATATGCTCCGAGCATGCGTGACTGACTTTGGAGGAAGTTGGGGTGATCACCTACCGTTAGCAGAACTCTCATACAACAATAGTTATCATGCCAGCATTGGTATGCCACCATATGAGATGCTATATGGCAGAAGGGGTAGAAAGCCCGTGTGTTGGGAAGTCATCAGGCAGAAGGAGTTGGGAAGCATGGAAGTGATCGAGGCCACGATTGAAAAGTTAGGAAAGATCAAAGCCTTTATGAAGGCGGCCAAGGATAGACAGAAGTCATATGCTAACAAAAGGTGAAGGCTAATTGAATTCAACGTGGGTGATAGAGTCATGTTGAAGGTCTCACCCTGGAAGGGGATCATCAAATTCAGAAAAAGGGGTAAGTAGAGACCAAGGTACATAGGTTCTTTCTGAATCATCGCACGAGTAAGGGAGGTGGCCTATCGATTAGAATGCCTGATGAGTTAATTAGAATTCATCCGGCACTCCATGTATCTCATCTGAGAAAGTGCTTAGCCGATGAAGATATGATTGTGCCATTGGAGGATACCGAGGTGTATGAAAGGCTTAATTATATGGAGCAATAAGTGGCCATCATAGATAGGAAGGAGAAGAGATTGAGAAATAAAGTGGTTCCACTTGTGCACAGTGGAAACACCAAAAGGTCCCTGAGTCTACGTGGGAGACTGAGGAAGAAATGAGACAACATTACCCACAATTGTTCGAGGAGTGATAGGTATTGGGGACGAAACCTCTTTAAGGAGGTAGACTTGTAACACCCAAAAATTTCTTGTCAAAATGAAAGAAAAGAAAAGTAATAAAAAGAAGGAAATAAAAGTATCTTGAAGAGAATGAAAAAGAGCATTAGCGGAGGGGGGCTTTGTGTAAAAATTACAACAGTCAACTATTTTATTATTTACAGGTATGGCCGCCCATATTTGTGTTCTTGACTTGCTATCTTCGACAAAGAAGAAAGAAAAGAAGCTGAAAGTTTTTCCTCTTGGTTTCAAGAAGAAGAAGAAACTAATTTTTGCTCTTGGTAAGCATTTCTTCGTATAATTGGCTCGGTTTTGTTGGGCTTTCGACCTTGAAATTGATTTTTGTGTGTTCCTTGTGCTTGGGTGTTTTTTTGGTTGTTGACTGCATAGGTGAGTTCTAGACCCTGGTTTTATGTGTTTTTAAACTTCTTGGGGCTGAAAATGCATATTTAAATGTTCTACAACTGTTATATATATACTCGTATGTATCTGTGCATGTAAGCTTGTGTTTTATGATTGTATATGTGTTGTAAATGCTTAGAATGATAGATGTATGTTAAGACTAGGTAAAAATATAGATTGGGTTTGAAAATAAGTCTAAAATATGCATAACTATTGGTCATGCGCCCAAACAGGGCCCGTGTGCCTGGAAATTTCACTTAGAAAAACCTAAATGTTGATCATGCGCCCTAATATTCCTCATGCGCCTAGGAATTTGTCTGTATATACTAAGTGTTAACCCATGCATCCAAACAGTACCCCATGCGCCCAACCATTTTGATCAGGCGCCTATGTGTTAGTCATGCGCCTGAACAGTACCTCATGTACCCAAAAATTTGTGCCCAGACGCCTAAGTGTTGACTCATGCGCCCACATAGTGTTAATGTGACCAAGCAGTACTCATGCTCTTGTATAGTGCTCATGCACCTAGGACACTTAGAAAATATTCTGAAATATTGGGAAAAATGAAATTTTAGGGTTTGACCCTGATTTGACTTGATGATTATATTTATTTATTTTAAACATGTTTTTGGGCTGTTCTTATATTCCGTATTATGTATCTATTATGTGTCTTTATGTGGTGTGATTATATTCATATACGTAAAGTATTATCATTAAAGAAAGTAAAAGCTTAATGATAATGGAAAGTGGAACATAAAGAACGAATGAAAGTCTTGCAAGCAAATTTAATGGAGGTGCACGTCCATGTTGTCGTTAGCTCAACTGTGTGCAGTTTACCTAACCTGAAGGATGCACACAGGGTCAATCGTTGAGATTGACAGGACCCTTGAAGCATGCTCTAGGTACTGGGCCATGCTTCATGCACAATGTTAGGGGTCTATTTATAGACTTCGACTCAATATCAGCTTCATGGGCAATGTTTGGGGTATTGCATATTGGTCTGGATGAAAGTGAAAGATAATAAAAAAAGCACAAAACGAACGCACTCGTACGATGATAAACAGTAATAAGAGTATACTTTGATGTATGTATGAAAGTAAAAAAAAGTATTCTATTGAAAATAGTATTTTCATATATAAATTATACAAGGTAGTTTATCGCTTTTATAACTAGAACTCACTTAGCAACATTGACTTTTATGCATTTTCAATTGGCATGTAATTGTTGCTGAGGTGGCACGTAGGTGAAGCTAGTTGGCAGGACAAGACTGACATCCATTCATGCTTATTGATATTGTTGTTTTGTAATGCAATTAAAAGGATCCTTTTGTAACTTATGAAATGATGAGGTATTGCTTAACAACAGTAATTATTGATGAAATAAATGGTTTTTATTAATTTAATCAGCTGCTTAAGCTTATGAAATGTATAATGTTTTATATGTATAATGCTATGATTGACCAACTATGAGGTCTCCTGGAACGGGGCCTTACAAGTTGGTATCAGAGCCAAAGTTTAAGAGAATTGGGTAAATATTTTCAAAAACCTAAACTTAAACTGAGAATAGGATCGAATGGAGGGATGCCAGCCCGAGCAGCTACGTGCCATCAGGTACTTCTTTTCCTAATGTTAACCGGTATTATGTGCGTGTGCTATTTGATTTATGTGCTCTTAGTAGATTTGAATACTGACGTAGTCAGGATAGGAAATGCTCAGGGGATGAAGAGTAAAGTAAGTGGCTAATCACAATTGGCCACTGTAATTAAGGACTTACGATACTTAACATAAACTGAGCTATTACCTCGAATGATGGTGTTGGTGTTTGAATCTTGTATTAGTTAGATGATGGCCTGAGGAAGATCCTCTAAGGCTTCTAGAGGTGGAGTACGTGGTGGACGTGGTGCGGGGAACGCGTGCCATGAGGAAAGGGCTTAGGACTGCTGAAATGACCCCTGTAGATCCTGAGATTCATCAGCACGAAGGCGATGATGAGAGCACCAATTTCAGGGCCTTAGTGAAAGAGGCAGTGGTTGAGGAGGTTCACCAAGTCATGCTGACAATCCTACCGTCTGTAGTGACTAAAGTCATCCGTGTTGTAAGGGAGGATGAAAGAAAGGAGAAGGGGGAGGAGAGAAGGACCACGACTAAGATAAGGGCCAATGAGAGGGGTCATGATGAAGGGGAAGAACAGAATGATGAGATGGCGGCCTCCAGTGATGAGGAGGAGGGGGTAGTGCGGGAAACCGCAAAGGGGTGCAGCTACGGGGCATTCCAATGGTGTAAACCCCTGACTTTCGATGGCAATGGTAATGCTACCGCTGCTCATCACTGTGTAAGAGAGATGGAGGCGGTGTTGGAGAATAGTGAGTGCAGGGAGGACCAAAAGGTGAAGTTCGCCACTAACTCATTCGTTGACTCGGCTTTGTGTTGCTGGGACAATGTTGTCCAAGCCGAGGGCAGCAGGGCCATATGGAGGATGAGATGGGAAGAGTTGAAGAAGATGGTGATTGAGGAATTCTGTCCTCATCGAGAACTCGATAAGATAGAGAGAGAGTTCATATAG
>BJCN01335551.1:7364-19947 GCA_018326445.1 Flaveria brownii
CAGCGAACAGCAGCGAAAATCAGAGCACGCAGTGAACAGCAGCAACGAACATGAAGACGGAGCCGGCACGCAGCAGCCAAATCAGAGCATGAAGACTTGCACTCGTGAGACAGGCCGAGACCAACAGTGCACTAGCGAACAGTGAACAGCGAAAATCAGCAGCAGCGAAAATCAGAGCCGGCACGCAGCAGCGAACAGTGAACAGCAGCAACG
The DNA here is from genome assembly GCA_018326445.1 of Flaveria brownii. Lineage (NCBI taxonomy): Eukaryota > Viridiplantae > Streptophyta > Magnoliopsida > Asterales > Asteraceae > Flaveria > Flaveria brownii. The sequence goes on from BJCN01335551.1 coordinate 7,578, forward strand.
AAAATCAGAGCACTCAAGAGGCCGAGACTTGCACTAGCGAGACCAAGAACGAAGACAATGCATCAGATCTAGAGTTAGGGTTTCAGATTTGAAAACCCTAATAGGAACATATCACAATTACGAGCAGCGGTAGAACACCAAGATCAGATCGAGCACTCGATTAGGCCATCGGGCTCTGATACCATGTCACAAATCACGAATCGAATATAGACGAAAGATTAACCGCCGACTAGATTGAACGAATGAGTATGGTGAACAATACAAGAACTGGAACGAATCAAAACAATCTTACAAAAGATTATCAATGTGATAACCTATAACACTCTCACACACACTAGATCTGATGAAAGACTCAAAGAACTCAGAACCTAATCTCAGGGATGATAATCTCAATATGACTCTATGATCTTCTTGAACAACAACAGCATATGCGATGCTTATAAGCATATGCATCTTCACGTATAACCTAAGAGACCAACAGCAGGCCCATCAGCAGCATAAGGCCCATCAGCATCATAAGAGCATAAGTCCAGCAGCAGCATGTCATAAGTCCAACAGAATCGTAAGCCCAATATCTCGCATACAATAAGCCCAGCATTAGAACAAACTAATAGACATAATATCATACCAAATATAATAACAAATCAATATGTTTGTTATTGAATTGAATCATTCGTATATTTCAACAATTCAAAAGATCTACAGGCAATACTCATGGATGGTTTTCAACTTTAAACATCGGTACAACTATTGGTTTCTAACTTTAACCGTTACCCCACGCTACCACATCAATTTATCACTTCTAATATGATAAAAAGTCGGGGTAATGGACTATTATGGCTGCTAAACATACAAGAATTATACTGTTGCTACAAATCAAAATTTAGCCAACTAGAACGATGCATATGACTTAGAAAAATATTTTAAAACTTCTTAGGAAAAAAATTAATGCTCGTACACTTGTAGATGCTTGGAACCTATTAAACCATCGCTCTGCTTGACTCGTTTTGATAACTAGGTTACATGGTCATAATTGAATTGTATGATTTTAAATAGGTTATATGGTCACAAGGAACAATATAAGGGATGAGGGGCACTACCCTAAGGTATCCTGAAATCCACCAATCACGCACTGACACATCACAAGTACCCTGAACTATCATGAAACACCCAAAAAACTAGAAATGCAACCATGAACTACCCTGAAACTTTTATTTTCACATTTAAATAATTCAAAAAGAAAATTAACTTTTTACTACAAAATTAAAAATTACATAATTAAAAATAAAACATTACATAAGTAACTCGTATTTCGAATAAACGTTTCGACATACAATACCTTCCTCGAAACGTTTGTTCATTGTATTTCGAATCGTAAACGAAATAGTCATTCATAAGTAGCTCATGACCCGTTGCACGATCGCGTGGAACGTATCTTTTTTTAGAAGAACGGCTTGCCGTATCCTCCAGAGCTTTGTCGATGAAATTATTCATAAAATATAAACTGCTATCATTCGAATTCAACGAATCCAAATCGTTTTTGAGAATGTACAGATTTGGAAACTCATCAGACATTGTTGTGTTTGTATAATTGTTGTGTTTGTGTAATTTTTGTGTTTGTATGATTTTGTTTGAGTTTGTGTAAATAATAGTGTGTATGTGTGTGAGCAATTATAGGGATAATTTTTTTTAAAACCCAACGGCTACTTTTGTGACGGCTATGTAGCCGTTACTTCCCTACCCGACTCGGCGACAATAACCCGTGCAATACTACCCGCCGGGTACCTGAATAGGGTAGCGGCAGTGTACCAGCGCGGGTACCCGCCTACCCGCAAGGGTACCCGAGGGTGCCCCTCCTCTTTAAGGCTCTTATTCATATTAATCCATTCAACCATTGTACCCAAAATCAATCAAGCCATCAACATGACATGATTGACACTCTTCTTCGTCGGTTGGTAACTACTGAAAAGTTAAATGCATAAAAACAAAATTCTAAATTATAAAAATAGGTGGGTTAAAATGGTCCATCTATTAATCAATTAGATTTATTCAAACATGACTTGTTTAACAAAACAAGATCACAAACTTAATCCAAAAAATAGCACAACATTGTTTAGACTATATATAAATCTTTAAATTTTTTATCAGGTTTATGTCATGTTAGCTCGTAAGTTATACGTTTCAAACAGATATTGCAATCTAAACTTCTATGAGATATTGCAATCTAAACTTCTATGACATGTCAAAAGTACGCTTAGATTTTGTCTTTCAAATTCAAACATAAACCAATGTTATTTGAGAAAACAACGGATAAATTACAAAAATAACTAACCACCCCAACCGTTATGAACTACAAACCCTCTCAACCCCACACGTACATGAACACACCACACAAAATTTCCCAAATCTTTACACAATCATCATTCCGTAAAATTGAATTAATTCTAATTTATGCAAGATTTTAGAAAAACAAGGGCAAGATTACACAAAGAATTGCAATTTGTTGCATGATCAAGAATTAAACGAATCAAGAAAATTCTTTAATAAGGTGAAAATCAAAAGCCATACCCATGATCCATGGGGGTTGGCTTTTGATATAATCAATCGGTGATCTTTAGCTTTTGATAAATTAACCCCGATTCGATCGTTGTTTCTTGTTTCGAGTAATTCAACAAAACAAGAAAAAACAAGAAACAGTTGCAAAGTTTCGATCTTTGTGTTGATCGTGTGATTACCCTTGTTTTTCTTTATCTTCTACACCTACATTGACGTTTTTGATCGTGGGTGTTTTGTAATCAATCTGAAACTGTAATTTTCTGGGAGATTGATGAATGTTGGTGTAGCTTTGTGATCAATTAGGTGTTGATTGGATATTATTCTTGGATCTTCATTGGGGCAATCAGGTAATTCTTTCGAATGCAGACCATGTGTTTGTCTAAATGTCTCTGAGAAGATTTTAAATTGCTCATTTGGTTACATTGTTTCGCGTTTATCTAGTTAATCTTTCTGCTTCGATTTAAATAACCCATGACTGAAAACTGAAACTGAAAACAACAGGATGAATTCAACAACGGCGGTACAATCCAGCAGTAAAAGTTTGAAAGAAGCTCTTTGTGCTCAACAACGTCTTCTGCAGAAACTATACCATGAATTGGATGTAGAACGAGAAGCTGCTGCTACCGCAGCTAGTGAAGCAATGTCCATGATACTTCGTCTTCAAGGTGAAAAGGCTGCTGTACAAATGGAAGCCGAACAGTACAAAAGACTAGCGGAAGAGAAGATGAATTACGCAGAAGAATCAATGCAAACATTTGAAGAAATTATGTACCAAAAAGAAATGGAAGTTGCTTCTCTAGATTACCAAGTTCAAGCCTACAGATACAAACTATTAAGCTTAGGATTTGATGATCTTGGAGTCCATGAGATAAAATTTCCCGAGCATTTATTGCAAAGGAATGAAAGTTTAGTAGGGGAAACAAGCTGCAAAACGCCTCCAAGACGTTTAACATTGTCTAATATAAAGAAGGGTCTTCTAGAAAAGGATAGATCCATAACTGAAGATTCTGATATGATTGCAAAAATAGTGGAAGAAAGTTTACGTGAAGAGGAACATAATCAAAACTTTGATTTGGGTCTTAAAACAGAAAGCTCATGTGTGGATATTAGTTCATATTTGGAGCAGATTCGGGAGTTAGATAAAGTAGTAGAACAGATGGCAGGCGACCAGTATCTCTGCCCAACTGATGCTAAAACTTCTAGATGTTCTTCAATTCAATCGAAGATGAACGAATTGGATATTGTACAACCTCCCCGAAAGTCACTGGATGACAAGATACCTTCAGATACTTGTTCGCCAAGCGTGTGTGATGTGTTTGAAGTCCCACTGATTGAAGAAACCCTGTATAAAGATGATCAAAAATCAATCATTAAAGACGAGGGGAACTTAACCCCGTATAAAGATGATGGAAAATCAATCTTTAAAGATGAGGGGAAATCAGTCATAAAAGATGAGGGGAAATCAGTCTTTAAAGATGAGGGGAAATCAGTCATTAAAGATGACGGGAAATCAGTCTTTAAAAGTGAGGGGAAATCGATCTTTAAAGATGAGGGGAAATCAATCCTTAAAAATGAGGGGAAATCAATCTTTAAAGATGAGTGGAAACCAGTCTTTAAAGGTGACAAAAAGGTCAGAAAGGTGACTTCTTTTCCTCAATTACCTTTGCAATCATATTATAAAGGCGAAACTGATTCAGGGAAAAAGGTTATACTTCCAAAACACAAAGATAGGAAGCTGTTTTCACTTGGACATGGTATTAATGTTGACTGCCATTTGGCCCTGCTTCAGCCTAACACGACAAGTGAGATAACTGATGGTGAAACGGAGACTGCAGAACAAAATGTTACCTCGAGGGAGGAACGTGAATTGAGAATATTGTACGAGATTAATGAGAAACTTAATTCAATACAGTCTGAAATTAGAAGTAGAAAGGCAGAAGTCCTCGAGTCTTCTTCAAACTACGACCTACCCATGCTTCATCTTAGAGAGGTATATTGATTTGTGTTGTGTTCATGTTAGGAGGCGGTTTGGCTATGGGTTAAATCGACTTTCAACCACTTTGACCCAGTCAACGTGTTTCCTTTTAAGCAACATGTTTTCTTTTATCCATATGATGTGCTAACCTAATGGTTGTTGATATTCATGACAGGCATTGTGGGATATCTGGATTTGACTGCCTTCATAATCACCACCAAGATCATGAGTATGTTGCATCAGTTCTAACTACTTATGCCATAGTTTTCCCAAGTAAGAGAATATCATTTCTTGTTTATGGCAACGTCTGACATGTGACAAAAGGTGAGTCTTTGCTAACTATTTTGTATCGACACAAAGTCAAGGAACCTCAATGCATTGGTGTTGATATCTTTAACACGAGGAAAGTTGGTTCTTCTTGTGACTTGATAACCAGAAAGTAATGTATTTAGTATAAGCTGATCATACTTGTATATAATCATGTTGATATGTCAAAAGTGTTGTTACCTTCGGTTCAAATTGTTAGCTTTGAATATCATATTAATTCATTCTAACGCTGTTTAGGCAGTTAACATAGCAAATTAGATGCATTCGTCATAACACTTTTATGGTATTTCTATTTGCATAACAAAAGCCCTAATACTGATTGGATATATATGATAATCAGAAGGTTCAGTGGACATAATGGCATTTTGGTCGCGCTAATGCCAACCCAACAATCCGACATGTCTAACATCATGACAAAGAGTTGACGAAGATCTTTTCTGAGAAAGTCATATCCGAGTGAAGAATTTAAGGAGACCCGAACATCCTTTATGGGTTAATATGTTACAAGCTTCCTAGGTTATTACTTCCATATTCAATGGGAGATGGGTCCCTAAAGGGTGGTATGCACCCATACAAGCAAGCCTGTCGTGACTGTGGGTGATGGGTATAATTTGACATTTTGATGACATTCACTTGCATCGCCTTGATATGATCAAGAGTTGTCTTTACCATTTTGGATTCTGTATGTAATGCGATTTAGACCAAATATACACCATGGCTTGGGTTGGCTTCTGCTTAGTTACATCCGAAGGTGCTTCGGCTCGGTTCCTACGAGTTTTGATGGTTCAGTTTGATTTGGCTCGAAGGGTTGTGTTGGCTTGGTTTGCGGCAGTAACTTGTGGCCGTTAGCCACAAAAGGTCACAATGGTTTGAAATTGTGACTTGACTCCCCATATATAGGAAAACAACCATATGCCATTTGGAACACACCAAAGAACATTGAAACCCTCTCCCATTCTTCACATATTACACAACCCTTTAGTGATAACAATAAATTGATCACACCATTTGGTCACTAGACTAAATATAAATAAGCACAATAACTAATATTTTGAACTTGTTAGAATTGTTAGAAACTTAAATTATCAGAATTTGGAATCAGTAAAGTTGAATGCGAGTATATGATAGGTTTCTAATCATCAGTATCCTGAATGGGTTGATTTTAATCACCTAAGATCATAAACAGAGATACCAGACACTTGCAAGAAACCTCATGAAACTAATCAAAACCATATAAGACCAGGAGTAGGGTTCAGCTCGAGCTCAACTCGTTTGAAGCTTTAAAACCCATGTTTTGACCCGACTGCATGTTTAGATGCCCACTAAATCCTACAAACAAATACATGATACCAATCTGAATTTTGTTAGAATCAGCAGAACACTGGTTCTGATTTTTAATCAAGAGAACGATTTCGTGAAACGATAATATACAGAGTTCTTTTACATGTTCAGGAGAGCGTTAATATATACAACTGAACCAGTTATGATCATCATCAACTGTACACGATAGCGGAATTTAGTTCAATCAAGTAAATTTTCGATTCTTCCATTAAAATGATCAAAGTATGTACACTTGCCTCGGCTTTTTTTCTATTTCTTCCATCATATCTTACCCAGTTTTCACGATCAGGAAGCAGCCGTGGGTGAATGGATGGTGGCATCTGGTATCATGGCTACTGTCACCACAAAATACTCGCACCCAACATGTAAACCATATGGGTTAGACTGGCTTGAGCCCATAGAGGAGGTTGGGCTAATGGTTCGAACCGGAGATGACTTCACGGTTTGTCTCTCGATATGCACAATCTGGCCCACGATGTAGGTGGGTCGGCTTGGAAGATGGTCAGCAAATAAGGAAACAGACTCAGAAGATAGATAGTAATGAGTGCAGTTTCGGTTTATGGCCTCGTAGTGTCCGGCTGCATTAAGTACAAATGCAGCGATCTCGTGAAGCTCCAAACGACCGAATGATATCTTCTCCTTGTTAACCTGATAAAAATATTATTAACCATTTGTCATTTAAATGTGTTATTTGTAGTTAGGTAGATAGTAAACCTGTTTTTCGGATTGAAGCTTCGTGTACAAAGTGTTGACCAGTTCTTTCTTTTCTTCTAACTCCTTTGTAAGTTGTTCGTGTGATGTCTCAGCCTTTGTGTACCTATCAATCAGCTCAGCTCGTTGCCTTGTCAAAACACCGACTTTTTCAGCAAGCACCCGAACGCACTCACGGAACTCGTTAATACCATCATCCCCATTGTCATTTGCAGAACTAAACACAATCCATATTATTTCAGTCAATTCCTATTTTAGATAACATATGCTCAAAACCCTCATTTAAGGGCCTATGATATAAACAAACAAGTATTCCTTATTATTACATTATAAACATATAACATAGGCCCTTAAATGTTGCTTTAAAAGTAATATTCTTAAAGTAGAAATTGAAAAAAATGTGAGAAGTTTAAAGAGGTTACTTGGCGAGAGACTGAGCTAAGGCGCGCAACGACTCAGCAAAACCGGCGACACCACCTGAAGAAACACATGTTTTTAGCCTTTCAAAAAGGCTGCGGATTTTAACAGCAGAGGCGCGTAACGCACTATATTCAGAGGCCCTACGGTCTGCTGCACATAGATGAGTTTGAGCCTCTTCTCTTGCTTCGTGCAGACAGTTCTCTAAGTGAGCACAATTCATCTGTTTCGCAAAAAGAAAATATATATATATAAAAACAAGAAATGACGAGAGAACTATATACAGATGCCCTACGGTGTGCTACACTTTACCTGAGATTTTTCTAGAAGATTCCGACTGATCTCCAGCTCATCAATGAGCCTTGCAACCTCCTCCATTGCCTCTCGAAGTTTAGTTTCCGTTTCGTTTAACTGATTTGATTTCTCTGTAAGCAAATTCTGCAACTCCACCACAAGATCACCCGCTTTGACCTGCTCATCAGAGGTCAAACTTTTCATAGGTGGTGGCATGTAATCAGCGGTTGAACTTGTCGCCAACACCATCCCCACATCCGCCACCATAGTATCTTTGTCATCTTTTTCATCACGGGTCGGTTCCACCATTGATGAATCTAAATTAGGGTTCATAGTTCCAGATGAATCAATACCTCCTGACTTCAAAAGCAATGAACTTGAAGCATAAGAAGCTTCATCCATCGGCTCTGATGATGCATCTTTATTATTAAGTTTTTGGTCTAAAATATACTGATCTGAGAGCCGATTTTCAAGCTCTTTTATTCGTTTCTCGTATGATTCACACTGCATACTTTTGGCTTTTAACATGTTGACCAAATGTTTCTCGTGTTCATCTTTCAAACGTAACGCCTCAGCAGTCTTTTCAGCAGACTCTTTTAGCGCGTTTCCCATGTCACTATCTTCAAATACTGTATCGGGTGAATAAGAACAAAGAATAGCTATAGTTGAAGCAAGTTCCGCTTTTAACTTTGCATTTTCAACTTCCAGTTTACTAGTACCAGCAATCTCAACCAATTCAGAAGCTTCCACAAAATCATTATAATTATCAGTACCGCTTTCAGAACCCTCTTCAACATCTTGAGACATCGAAGACGAACCCTTTTTAAAAGAAAGTCCCACTAAATGTTCAGGGGCAAAACGGTCCAAATCGGATATATCAATATCGAGTAAATTAGTATCAAACGGAGCTACATTAACATCACAAGTGTTAGGGGTATCATATAACCCCATCGATGCTAGAATATCTCGTGGTATAAACAAGCTGTTGACTTTCAAAAAGTCTTCTCGTCTTCTTATTTCTGTTTCCCGTTTGCTTGCAAGGCGTTCTGCTAATTGACCCGCCATTCCCATATAAAGTTTCATTGACGCTTTTCTCCTCACTATTTCTGCAAGACATGCTCTATATGCAGGCCCGATTCCACGAACAACTTTCAAATGCTCAAATTGATCGTTTTGGCGTTTTAGGGCTTCGGTGAAAACCGAAAACTTATACCTTACGTCCTTGATTGTGTACTGAATATATGCAATCTTTTGCATGTATTTGTGAACGAAAGAATTCATTTCTGTTTTCTTATTCTTGCAGAAGATTAACAGGTTGGAAATGGCCCGCTCACAACCTTGCATTTTGGGGAGATAACTTTTGTCATGGCCTTCATACATCGGGCCTAATGCCGACACAGCATCGTGAGGACGGAGAGAATTGGAGAGTTGACTGGTCAAACAGTCGTCCACTAGTTTCTTCACCAAGCCAACATCTTTGCTGTATTAATGCATATTTGAAGTTAATGAAAAAAAACGTTTTTTTATGATCTAATCTACTTCATCAAAATAAGAAATAAAGAAAACAAAAAACTAGCAAGTGATTCCTCAATCCTCATATGCAAATTTCTCACATCTACTCATGATTACACACATACAATTGGTCTACACAGATGCTTTGATCATTACTAAGACCTACATTTCATATTCAAAAACACATAATTGACTACTACATTAGACGTTTCAGTAATGTTTTTCTTTGGTTTAAAGAAGATAGAATATAACCAGACAAAAACGTTTACTAAGATATATATTTCGGATGTGTGATTAATCAAATGTTAACATCATCACCACTTATGAAGTGAATCAAGAGAACAGGTTAGATCATAGCAGTCAAATGCATACCCATATACCTCCGGTAGACAAAAAAGATGTTATGGGAGTATCTGGATGAGCGTTTAAAACAAAATCAGAATCTGTTTACCCATATATCATCAGATAATCACAATTCCAAACACGCTCTACATATATATAATTGTGACATATTATTTGGCCTTAACAATGGAGTAATGTATGAAAAGGAACATGAATTTAACTGTAAGATAATACTAACCTCAAAGCTTGCAATATACTTTTCTGCTCATCAATGTGGTGCTCATGCTCCTTAACCGTTTTCTCCAAATCTCTACTGAGGATCGAAGCCTTGCTAGAAAACAATTGCTCGGTGCTCCGTTTCAATTCTCCAAATTCATGCTTAAAGTCTCCAACTTTACTTTCAAACTGCCTGTGAGAATTACTGCAATCATCAACCATTTTTTGCAAGTTATCTTCTTTCACAAAATCCAACAAACACTTGCGCTCAGCAGTCTGTAACATGGGTAGAAGTTTTATCGACCTAAGCCTCTCCAAATCCCGCCCAAAGTTCACCAAAAGATTCGAATGAGTCCTTTGCTGCTGTGAATAACACTTCACAAAATCCATGTAGTTTTGAAGGATCATCTTATAAAAATGGTCCAAATTACCCCTCGCAATCTCCAACGCCTTCTCTTGCACCCTTTGCTCTCTTGCGAGCCGCTCACACGTTTCATATTTCACAAGGGTACGTTGGTAAATTGCATCCCCAAGCTGGTAATGGTACCTAAACTGTCTCTCGTATGATGGTAACGCCTTTAACGCAGGGTCAGGGGCTTCATCTAATGGATGTGGATCGTGTGAGGATGATGATGGCCGTGGAGGGTCGGGATAATTGTTTTCAGATGACTCAAGTTCTTCAGGCCGCGGTGGAGCCGAATTACTACGCATTTTGGATTTATTAAATAAGAAAATCTCACTACCATCAGATGGGAGTTTGTATGCAGATAGTGGATTTTGAGGTTCTAACTTCATATCCAAATACAACAGAAGCTGATCATTTAACCGGATCCCGGAAACAGATTCTATATATTGTTGGATCGATTCAACAACGGTGTATTCATCGCAATCAAGCTCAAAAGAATGCCCGTTTTCGGCTAAATGAACCAGAAGCTTTCCCCTTTGTATCACATTCTCACTTGAACTCATCTTTACGAACCCTAAAACTCCAAATCAGCCCAAGATAGATTCAAGATTCAAGATTGGTGAATTCAATCACACAATCAATCTTTATACCCTCAATAGATATAGATACAGAAAAGGATAAAAGACCGTTTTACCCTCGAACGATTCGATCAAATCCAGCTATCTTCTCCCCATCATCTTCGAAATCTGCAAAGAAATTCACTTCAATCCTCAATAAACCCTAAATTAAATCAACACCCACCACTGAAATCTAAAGAAATAATCTAATTTCAGAAACTAAAGAACAAATCCAACGAAATTAATCATCAATAAAACCCTAATACTCATCAACACCCACCATTGAAATCTACGCAAGATTCAGAAAACCCACCAAGATTCTGTCGGTATAACCCTAATATTATCCAAATCAACACTCAAATCCTCAAAAGTTGGAACATTTTTAGCCAAATTAACGATTACCCATAAAGGAAAACGAAGTATACTTACGTATACATATATAAATACACACATACACATACACACTCAACTTCAATGATGGGTTGATTGAGAAAATACGAAGAAAGAACAACCCAACAATTAGAGACAATCAATGACGTAAAAGCAAAGAGGGGAAAACAAACAAGAATATATCGAATTACTTTAGCGATTTGGGCAAGATAGAACAAGTTTATCACGAACGATTGGTCTTCCAATAAAATAATCAAGATTCAACGAAATATGTAATAATTGTGATTTTTTTCGCTCAATTTATTAAATTATTATACACCTTTGTTGAGATGAGTGCACCACAAGGGACATCAAAAGCAGGAGAAAATTGCTTCTTTATGTAGTGTTTTATGTTCTTCCTGCACAATCTGAGATTTGGAGAAGAACATAAAATTGAAATTTAGCAACTTGAAATCTTGAATGAGTGTAAATGTGTGTGTATATGAGTCGATTATGATATATTTTTATTTTATGGGTGTTTGTTGTTGTGTTCCGCCGTTTGATATAAATTGAGGTTTGATGATGATGGAGACTATGTAGAGTTGTATCGTGATTGTCTTTTAGTGATTATGTTTACTTTAATTATTGGGAGATTTTTTAATTGCAAATTATGGGTTTACTATTTATTCCTGTTATTTTTTAATATGGCATTGATATTTTGAGTGATTTGAAGTTTATTTGATATATACTTTTATAAGATAAGATAAGTAGGTAGGTTAAATGTATCTTTTTATGACTAAACGTAACTGTTAATACGATTGCTTCGTGATTTAGTTTTTTTTAAAGGCTTATATGATCCGATCATCACTTTTGTATGTTTGTTTTAGATTTGTGTATATCCATATACAACTTTTTATGATAGGGGCGTTTTTGTATCTTTTTAAATTATATTGTTATGATAATATATTTATGTTTTGAAAAAAAAAATAGTTTAAAAAACTTTCAGAAATTTTTATTTATAAATGGAAATAATTCACATCGTCTATTTCGAATTCAATTTTTACAAGGACAGGTAAACGAGTAACAAATTGTGCTACAATCTCTTTAAATAGCAAAACTAATCATATTAAAAATAAAGCTTTGAGACTTAAGGTCTGTTTGGCAGCATTCGAATCAGGCTCTTAATGATTCAGATTTCTGAATGGTTCAGCACTTAATGATTCAGACTGTGACAACCCGAAAATATTTTTTTTTCTTTTTTTTATTATACATTTTATTTTTATTTAT
>BJCN01335561.1:0-17010 GCA_018326445.1 Flaveria brownii
GGAACAAAGGTTGCTACGGCTGGAACAAGGTTCCAGCAGCCTTCACAAGTCGATTTTGAAGGATGCTATGGCTGGAACAAAAGGTTTAACATCCTTGGTGGATGTTCACGGCTGGAACAAAGAAGTTCACGGCTGAAACAAGGTTCCAGCAGCTTTCTTGACTCGTTTACGGTGCTCAAATCCTAACAAGAATGGTGTATGCTTGATGCTTGTGGGTATGAACACTTGAGAACACCTTCTCTTGGTGTTTTGGCTGCTCAAGAACATCATTCTTTTCAGTTTCATCCACGATTTTCAGCAAGTATTGAAGGTAGTATGTATTGCTCCTTTGGGTTGTTTTATTTGTGATAACTAGTTCAAACACATATATAAGATCCTTGCATTCTTGGGTTTGTTGTAGACATGCAATGAACTATAATTTTTCAGATTTCAAATGGTTGATGTTTGATGTTAATCCGCTGCGTTTTCTTGTTTAAAATGGTTAAACAATATTGTTTAGGTCCAACAAACCCAACAATATCTTCAATTCCTTCTGTGAGCAAAGGGGTATTCTCAGACAGTTCAGTGCTGCAAGGATACCACAACAAAATGGTGTTGCTGAAAGAGAAAACCGAACTCTTATGGAAGCAGCCAGGACTATGTTGATTGAATCAAAGCTACCTATTATCTTCTGGGCAGAAGCAGTCAATTGTGCAGCTTATGTTCTGAACTAGTTACTGATTGTCAAAAGCATGATGAAGACATCTATTAGCTGTTTCGTGGAATTAATCCGTTAATCGATTTTCTGCGCCTGCTTGGATGTTCTTGTACTCTGCTGAATACTCAATATCAGAAAACAAAGTTTGGAGTTGTTTCGGATGAATGCTTCTTTGTGCGGTACTCAGAAACACAAAAGGCATATCGTGTGTACAACAAACGGACACGGATTGTGCAAGATTCCTATTATGTTGACTGGCAAGAATCTAATTCTACAAACATTGGAAGTGAACCAGCATGGTTTTACGATTCTACCACTGTCTTCAAATCATTCAATCTCCCAATCCTAGATGATGATGCCATCATTCCTCGCACTTCTTTTAATCTCTTTCCACCACAACGACATGCAGCTGTCACTCAATCTCCTCACATCTCATTTGATATTCGATCTCCTCCACCGCCACCATCTAATCCAATTCCTCCATCAGATATACCACCCTCATCAAATTCAATCCAATTCCCTCTACCGATCCAATTTCCCCTACAAATTCATCCATTCCATCTCAATCATCCCATTCTGCATCCGCATCACAATCCAATCCCCCACTACTTAACACAAACTTCAAACCTTGAAAGACCATCCACATGATTACATCATTGGATCAATTACTGATGGTGTGAGGACTCGGAGTCAGAGTGGGTTGATTAATGAGTGCCTTTATGCCGCTTTCTTATCACAGATCGTTCTAAAGAATTATAAACAAGCACTTGAAGATCCAAATTGGGTCGACTCTATGCAAATGGAGCTGTAACAATTCAGGAAGTTAAAGGTTTGGGAGTTGGTTGATCTTACTCCAAACAAGTGCCCCATTGGTACCAAATGGGTGTTCAGGAACAAGCCGGACGATTGTGGTGTAGTTATCAGAAACAAGGCCAGATTGGTCATTTAGGGATTTGCTCAGGAGGAGGGGATAGACTACACTGAAGTCTTTGCCCCAGTTGCTCGCATTGAAGCAATCAGAATCTTTCTGGCACATGCCGCTCACAAGAACTTCAATGTTTTTTCAGATGGATGTAAAGTGTGCATTTCTAGATGGAGATATTGATGAGGAGATCTACGTATGTCAACCACCAGGTTTCAAGGATCCAGATTATCCAGACAAAGTGTTCAAGTTAGACAAATCATTGTATGGGTTGCATCAAGCTCCCCGCATCTGGTATGAGACCCTGACACAGTATCTGCTCAGCAAAGGTTTCTCTCATGGGACTATAGATATGACACTGTTCAAGAAGGAGGTTGATGGTGAGATGCTGATAGTTTAAGTGTATGTTGATGATATTATCTTCTGGTTGACAAATGAGAAGCTGTGTAGAGAATTTGAAGAAGTAATGAAGGATCGCTTTGAAATGAGAATAATGGGGGAGATGTGCTTCTTTTTAGGGTTTCAGGTGGAATAGAAATTTGATGGCATTCTCATTCACCAAGAGAAGTATATCAAAGAAATCCTCACATTGTTCAACATGGATAACTCAGATACAGAACTGATCCCCTTCACTACTCAAATATGCTTGACTCCTGATGATAATATGAAGTCCGTGGATGCTCATCGCTACCGCTCGATGATCGGATCCCCCATGTATCTGACCGCAAGTCGTTCAAATATTACATTCGTAGGGTGATACTGTGCTCGTTTCCAGGCTAACCCTAAAGAATCACATGAAAAAGCTGTTAAACACATTTTTCGTTACCTTAAGGGTTCCTCCCGTTTGGGACTTTGGTACCCAATAGGTGGGAACTTTGATTTACATGCTTATTCTGATAATGATCATGGTGGTTGCAGGAGAAATAGAAAATCAATCACTGGTGGATGTCAATATCTCGGTGATTGTCTTGTTTCATGGCAAAGCAAAAAGCAAACAACCGTCTCCTTGTCCACAAGGGAAGCTGAATACATTGCTGCATCAAGCTGCTGCTGCCAAGTGCTTTGGATTCAACATCAGATGATGGATTATGGCATCAATTTCCTTCATACACCACTTTTCTATGATAATGAAGCTGCAGTTAGAATTGCCAAGAATCCCATTAATCACAGTCGGACCAATCACATCGAAATGAGAATTCATGCCATCCGTGATGCTCAGGAAAAGGGGTTCATTGATATCATTCCTATTGAAACAAGAAAACAAAAATCTGATCTTGTCACAAAAACATTTGATAAACCACGTGGTTTGATATCCTTCTGAAAAACCTTTTCTAAAAAAGTATCTGTTTAATGTGTAAATATGTAAATATCCTTCTTTTGTTTTCTTCCTTGAGAATCCTTGTGTCACATATTCATTCACTCATTTTATCTTTAATTCTTCTTAAGATCTAAAATAGAAGAAAAAGAAAAATAAAGATAGCTATCAAATAGAAATTTCGGGGGAGATTAAAAAAATTAGTAGTTTTTCAAATTTTGCTAGATTTCCGAAGGAGAATTAGAAGGAGGTCAGAAGCATTGTGCTTGGGATATTCAAGATAGGCTCAGCCCAAAAATAAAGTAAACGGTGATTATGCGGCCAAACATAAAGTTCAAGAACTCGGTGATAAGGATTATCTCCATGACATGATTGGCCTACACAAAGTTAGAAGTCCTTGTCAAAAACGGGTTGAGAGTGTCAAAATCTTTGCTTTGATTTCCCCAAATATCCCAAATCACCCTAACCTAACCCTAGCCTTGAATTGAGCTTCTAGTTGGTAAAACAAAAACTACTGCTAGTGTTGCTCTTCAGAAAAGCCTCTCAGTTGAGCTACTCGTTACTTCCTTATAAATAATAAATTAAGTGCTTAACTCCTCTGCTTGGTGTGAAAAATGACCTGGAGTTGGTGATATTCTCTGTTATACGTCGGTATAGGCCTGAAGATTCACCGAGCACACTCAGACGATCATCTCCTCTGCTATACGTCGGTATAGACCTAGAGCTCTCATCATTTGTGTTTTTCCTAATAATAAAGTCACAATGTGTCCAAAATCAAAAATGATCATTGTCAAATGCTCCACTCCCAAATATCCATATGGAACTCACAATGGTTCTGAATTGATCATTTTCTTTGCCCACTCTCAAAATCAAAAGAGCATCAAGCATCGTGGAAAAGAACAATATTCAAGAATTGCTTCTCAAAGTAAAATCAAGCGAAGTCAATAATATTGCTCAATAAGCTCTGATGACGGGATGAGTTCTTTGCCAAAATGTCTGTGGGGACCGAGTTGCCTGAGATTCTTTAATCAAATAGAAAACATGATAAAATCAGTTGCAGGTCACTTGTTGAAATTATAAAGGCATGGGTTTAAATGGACAAAAATATCTGCAATCTCGCCAATCTAGGACTCTCCTGGCATTTCTTGAAAAAGATCAAAAAATATATATCCTTTTATTTTCTTATCTTTTATTTTATTTCATTTTATTTTATTTTATTTTATTTTACTTTTATTCTTATTTTTATTTATATTTATATTTTTATGAGTGTTGAAATTGTGGGGAGGTAATGTATTCAAAAGGCATTCAAAAAAAATATTTTTAAAGCTTTGCGAATCTGTGAGCGAATTTACAGATTCACCCGGCATAGCATTGCTTGATCTTGATCAAATTGGTGTTGATGTGCCGAGCCAACCTACAGATTTGCTATTTCATTGGTGTTGATCAAATTGGTGTTGATCAAATAGGTGTTGATCAAATTGGTGTTGATCAAATTCGATATCCAAACCATGCTATTTCATTGTGTTTTCAGTGTGTCTAATCGTTAAGGTAACTTGTTCGAACCCTAATCTAGTGATTTATCATTCTATCATTTGTTAATTTGTTCTAGATTTGAACTGGTTAACCTACGTCTCTCTGGCCTTAGTTGCGTTATTTGTGACATGAATGAATGATTAAAACATGATTAGACACCTTAGAAATGCTCTTAAGTTATTGCCCATGTGATAAGATTGAGATTTTAAACGTTCTGCTCTTCATTGTGTTCCTAGGGCTCTTGTTGCCCTGAACGAAAGTTCATTATTGCAAGCGAATCTATGAGGTTATGCTGTCCGTGCGCATACCATAGATTCAGCCGTCACTGTCCAGCGAATCTATAAGTTCGCTTGACACATCTGCTTTTTCCAGATGCCAGTGAACCTATAGATTCTCTAAGCCAAATCTAACTTCGCTTATCAGCGAATTTATGATTTTTCAGTGAATCTAATAAATTCTCAGCATTTTGAATTTTTTGTCGGATTTAAGTGTTGAATATTGTCTGACCAACTTTCGTTTTGTGTTTCAGTTATTATGTCGAACTTATTTTTCGAGGAGAAGTACAATATGTGTGCACTACTGAATGAGAACCATGACAAAGCTACTGCCTACCAAGATTGCATCAAGTGGCTTAAATCCTCACACATTCACCATGCTATCTCTTGTTCCCCCACTGTATATAATCTTCACATTCGAGATTTCTGGAGAAATGTTGAGTTGAATGTTGGTGTAAGTCCATCTTAGATTTGTTCTAAGGTGCAAGGGCACAACATTGCCTTTTCAGAAACTGATTTGGCCAACATATTGAAGTTAGACGAAGATTGTGGTGATGAAGTTCAGATGTCTGCTAGAGATGTATATAGAGCATTGAGAACAGCTGGTTATGAGGGTTCCATGCCTGGTTCAAAGAAGATGGAATTTGGTAAGTCATATCTGATCAGAGAATGGAGATACATAGCACATGTTTTCAGTATGTGCTTAGGTCATAGAAAAGGTGGGACTGATGGACTTATCTTGGAATGGGCAAGGGCAATGGCAGTGTTCTGTAAGGTCCAGAAAGCAAATATTGCCAAACTCATTTTCAACTACATGGTAGAAAATATCAATGCAGCCAAGAAGGGGAAGTGGTTGCTATGTCCTCGCTTCGTACAGATGATTCTAAATGACATCAAGCCTGATCTGTCTGAAGTTGGAGATACCTTGAGGATATGGCCAATTAACATAAGAATTTTCTCTGACTGTAAAGCTTCTAGGCACGACTGTGTGGGTAGGATAACATATCTATGGGAAAATATGTATCTAGCTGAGAGGTGGCCACAAATCCAGAAACTTATCAAGATAGAGAACAAACAAGCTGAGGAAAAGGATAAGGAAACACAAAAAGAAATGAAAAAGAGGAAATGATATGCAAGGGATAATGACTATACACTAGATAAGGATATTGATGAAATTCAAGCTGAGTTAGGTGCTAAGAGAGAAAGGAAGACAAAGAGGAAGGCAGAGGGGTTTCTGGCTCTTAGGCTGAGAGGAGATCTAAGAGAAAGCAGGAGGCAACAGCCGAGTCTGCCAAAAGCTCCGAAACTAATGTTGAAGCTGAACTAGCTGCGCTTAAGGTTAAATATACTCAGTTGGAAATGATGGATAAGGAGAAAGGAGACATCATCAAGGGAATGGTCAGGATGGTAAAGGATCAACAATATTTGATGGTCAAGTTATTTCGGGAAATGAATGAGATGAAAGAGAAAGCTGGTTTGGTACCTTCCATGTCTGACAACGTGTTAAAAAGCTTGATGTTTGCTTCCACATATCCACTAATGAAGTATGGTTGGTTGTCCAGTCTTTGTGAGGGTTCTGGTGTTGCTGAAGGATCTGAAGAGGTTCGTGATGCTGTGTTTGCAAACTTGGAGAGTTCAGAGGGTAAACGAAAGGAGGCTGTGGATGATTTAGTGTATCATGATCAGATGGGAATTGATTTAGGCACATTCACATGTCCAGAGGTTGCAGTTAAATCTAATCAGAAGTTCAAGTTGGTAGATGAACCGAATATTAAGACTGATGTGGGTAGTGAAGAAGAGGCAGAGGATGATCCTGAGGATGAGCCAGAGGAGTACAATGTTGAGGATAAAGAGGTGAGTTATCTATGTTTTAAAGAGTCGGAGGGAAATGACTATGTTGATCTAGATAAATCTGATTGGCTTAACAAGGAGCCAAAGAAAGCAAAAGAGACTCCTCTGTTCTAGCACCTGAAGGAACCAAACACGAAGGTACTAGACAGAAAAATAATCTCGTGGAAATATAATGCAATGGTCGATGCTTATATGATTAAAAGGCGAGGTGGAGATATCAGCTATATCAAGCGCAGAAAGCACTTCAATACCCTCCCTAGTTGGGATCTGAGGAGGTTGGCTGAACTCCCTCAACTTAGCAAGGAGGACAATCCGGGGGCAAAGGCGTTTGAAGTAGTTCTCCAAAAGGCTGCTAGTGATAACTTTGTCAAATTTGGATACCAAAAGCCACTAAAACGGAGATTCAAGAAAGAGAAGCATTGGGTCTCATGGAAAGGGAAAATGGTCTTGAGTATGAAACCTCCCAATATCATGAACAAATTAAGGGTTCCAGATACGCAGCCGCCCAGATTACAAAAGTTTGATATGTGGTTCTACGACAATAACACTGGGGAGGCAGTGATTAGATTGAAAGGGAAAAATCAGCCTGAAATCAGGGTGTTTGACCCCATGGAAATGTTCTCTTTTTATGATGATGATTTGAAAATTCTGTGTGAAAACAAAATCAAACATGGTGCTGGTGTAGATACTGATATTGAGGCAAATTTGTTTGTGAAAGTTACCAACAAAGAAAGAGGTGTTCGTGCTGAGATTAAGAGGTTGGATGAGAGGGTCAGAAAGGCTGACGATCTGAAGATGGATACGGATGATCTAAGCAGAAAAATGGATCAACCCATCACAAAGGGGTTCAAGAAGCCAGTTGCAGCTGAAGCCAATGGGTCAGGGGTTCAGGTTGGTGAAAAGCAGGATGTTCGAGAGATAGCTCAGGAGGAGGTTATTGTGTTAGACATGTCTGAGACTTTGCTGATAAGTCAGAGGTTGAAGTGGATAGAGATACAGAGGCCGGATCAGATGATGTAACAAATCCATTGACTGGGATTGAGTTGAGAACATGTGCATACGTTCAAGATCTTGAGGAGGAAAGTCAAAGTATTGCTGGAGTTAAAATAGAAACATATTCAGAAGATGGAACTGACGATGTTACGAATCCATTGGCAGAGATAGAATCAAGAATCTGGAGGTGATTGAGAAGACTCCCCTGGGTGAGATCCAACGTAGGGGGAGTATTGATGATCTATGTAGGTTTGACTCACCGGCATGTCGGTGTTTAGCTTTATATGTATTTTGGTTTTTAGTAGTCCAACGAACCTACGGGAAACCTATAGGTTCGCCCAGATGTAGTAGTCTTAGATATGTCAGGTATGTCTAGATTAGTTACCGGGCGAACCTAGTAAGGCGCCCGGTATGTGTGTCAAGTGGCTTGATATATTCGCTCCCCAGCGAATCTGTCAGCGAACCTAAAGTATGTGTACATAATGTCTTGTTTTCTCATTCTAATGGAGTTTTTAGAAAGTTTTTCATCAAATACTAAAGTGTGTGTGGCGGCTAGAGGTGCTAGGAGCATATTTAATTGATCTTTGTAGCATTATAACCTCTATTGAGTGTATATTGACCATTATATTGATTCTCAAGTGTGTATTCATCATGGTTCTTTAATTTACAGTTGGTTTTGCACTTTGTTTTAAATCATAGCACTATTTTATTGATAATTATGGACAATCAGACCTCATATTGTTTGGTAATCACAGATGATTTCAAAAGATTCACTTGTGTTTTCTTCCTTGTAACTAAGGATGAAACCCATGAGATCTTGAAGAATTTCATTCTGAAAGTTAACAATCAAATTGATCACAAGGTCAAGATCATAAGACGTGATCAAGGAACTGAATTCAAAAACCATATACTTGACATATTTTGTGATTAAAGGCTATTACAAGACAATGCAGTGCTCCCAGGACTCCTGTTGATACATAATGTACTTAGTTCTTTGTACACAAATGTTTGTCTTTCAATCTTACATATGTGTAATACATGGAGATTTTGGTAATATGATATGTGTTTGAATGTATATTTGCTACTAAATGTATGTTATTCTTATATCATTTATAATTACATGCTTGAATGAGTATTATATATAGGTTTGTAGTAGTCAGTCACAGTTCTGAGTTTATAATTATTCAGGAATGTGTTTGATTTAGTCTTATGGTCATTCATGCTATGGACCATGTTTATGGACCAGTCGCAAGACTGAACCAGGTGATTGGGTCAGTCACATGACTGAGTCATGAGACTGGCTCAGTCGCACGATTGGACCAAGTGTATGGTTTAATCGTGCGCATGAACAAATCATATGGCCCAGTCGTACGACTGAACCATGCTAATGGCTCAGTCGTACGAGTGTATACTGAAACCTATAAATACCACGTATTTCATGGAAAGATAGAAGACTTCAAATTCTATCATACCATTGCCGTCCAGAGAGTTCTATCTTGTCCATCCAAGTTCATAGTTCGTCCCGGATTATTTTCTAATCATTCTTAACATTGTTCTATCATTAGATTGATCTGGTTTTTTTGTTCTCACTGATTGGATCGCCAATAAAATTGGATTCCGCACTATTTGATCTGGTTACATATTGAACTGGTTAGTACTCCATTCGTACACGATCCTAACAAGTGGTATTAGAGCTTTGGCTTTTGATTCGATCGGCGTTTTGGTTAAAGTTAATGTTTCTTTATTCAACAATCCTTGTTTTAATACAAAACGAGTTTTTGGACGTGTGCATGATTCAAAAGTTTTGAACTTTTTGACTTACAACAGTTTAGGGTTTGTGCAAAATCGTTCTGAGTCTAAACGGGTTCAAAATCATGAATTTTTCAACTTCAGAAGTCTCAGTCGCACGATGGACTAAATCGCACCACAGAATCCCATTTGCATAACTCAATCGCATGATTGACTCAGTTGCATCCCTATTCGCACAATTAAGCTAAGTCGTACAATTGTACCCATTCGTACTCTACATTCGTACGATTGAACTCATTCCTATCCCTCAATCTCATGATTCACTCGGTCGTATAAGGTTTTTAAAGTTTGAGCAAATTGTCTTTGGGTATCCTCAAGTGTTGATAACCAGGACGATCAGAACACCGCGTTTACTGCTGGGAAGGACTCAAGAATCCAAAGTCTCTTACTACTGGAGAATGAAATTGGAAATCACAACAAGCCTCCAAAACTGTTGACTTTGGATGAATACCTACAATGAAATAATGGTTTGAGACTTACCTTAATGGAGTAGACCCAAACTTATGGATTGCTACTGAAACTGGTTATTCTACATCGGTTGGGGCAAATGGAGTTAAGTTGACTTTGAGTGGGATGAATGATGTGCAAAAGGTTGCACACAACGCTAAGAAGAAAGCATACGCTTTACTAACACAGTCGATTCCTAAGGATATTTTCCATCAATTTTTAGAACATAAACAGTCAAAGAAGTTGTGGTCAGCATTGGAAAAGCGATATGATGGTAATGCCACTCTAAAGGCATTGAAGGCTAAAGCTCTCAAGAAGGAATTTGATAACTTCTCATCCATTGGAAATGAATGCTTGGATGACATTATAGATAGATTTTATCATCTGATGAGTGAGTTGCACACACATGGGGTAACTACATCAATGGAGGATAAAGTTGCAAGCTTTGCTGATGGATTTCCGGATAAATGGGATCCCTTTGTTTCTAATCTGAGACAGAATGATACTCTAGCTACTCTAGACATCAATGATTTTATCTTAAAACTGAGGGAAGAGCAGCTGAGGCAAAAATACAAGTCAAAGAAGGGGTCATATACTCGGAATCCATCATTGTACAATGTTGTTCCCACACCCATTTCATCAGGAGCACCTCTGGAAATTATCAAAATTGTTCATCTGGAAATGTAGGGCCAGGATCATCTGGAGCTCAATACAATATCACAGAAGCAAACACCACAAAGCTAAAGACTGATAATCTAGGAATAGTTCCTGTTGAAGTAGCGAAGGAACACATGGATTTTCTTGCCGCTGTTGTGCACTCTTATGATGGATTAGTGGCTGGAAAGATTGGAAACTGACACCTTGCTGGTGAAGACTATGAACAAGTTGACGAGGCTGAATTAGAAAGAATAGACATAATATTGGCTTTGGCTAGAGCAGTTAGAAGAGCGAAGAAGTTTATGAAAAAGACTGGTCAAAAGCTGATTGCTACTAAAGACACAACCTTTGGGTTTGATAAAACAAAAATCACATGCTTTAACTGTGGTGAAAAGGGACACTTCAAACGAGAGTGCGTGAAACCATAGAAGACTGGAAATGGTAACCCTTTCACATCACACAACCGTCAGGACAAGGAAAAGAATATGACTTCAACCAGTCAAGATTCCAAAGCTATGGTTGCTCAAGGAGATGAAGGATAGGACTGGACATTTTGGTTCATTTCTGGTGGTGAAGCTAATATGTCGTTAGTGGAAGATCTTAATGATGATTCAGGAAGTGAAGGAGATAACTTAGCTGATAATGCCTATTCAGACACTGAGGAAGCTATAGATGCTTGTGAAGAATGCAATAAATTTCGTGAAAGCATAGATTTAAAATTTACTAGATTGTTAGATCACAATGACAGTTTAGTAAATGATTTAATACTTTTTACTAAAGCTAATAGGGGGTTAAAACAAATTTAGAGCTGCTTTAAAGAAAAGATTGAACTGTTAGGAAAGCAACTTACGGAAACTGAGGTTGTTGCATTTAATCGAGCAAATGATATTAAGTTCTATCTAACTACAATAGAGGTAACAAAGAAAGAAAAAGCAATTTTTCAAGTTGAAATTGAGTCTTTAAATCAAAAACTTCACAGTCTTGCTAGTTCCTCTCATATTGTTAAGAACTTGGTTAAAGAAAGAAATGGGGGGAAGGGATTGGTTATCAGGTGGTGCCACCACCACACGCGATCCTTTTAAACACAAGATGTCAACCGGTAAATAATAACCCAATAAAGGATCATGTGGTAATAACACCTCTAGTCAGTGACCGGTTACTGACCAGGAAGCAACAACATCTGGCATTAAAGATGAGGATGTCACTGAAAATCGGGATGAAGAGAATAGCAATGCCACTCTTGGGTTGGGTTCAAAAGTTTATGTTTCAAAACATCAACTCAGTGTAAAACTATTCATCATCAAAATCTCAACAAAATAAAAGGAAACAGTAATCAAAATGTAAAACGAAATAAATTTGTCAAGGAAGGTGAGAGACCTAAAGTTGGGAAGAAAGAGACCAATCCTAGACCATACTCCCACTACACAAAAGATCTCCCAGCCTAGTAGAATGGAGATCCTGTTACAAATGTGGAGAACGAGGACATATATCTTAAAATTGTCCCTACTATCAGACACCAAGATGAAGGATTGATCTTGTTTAAGATAATCAACCAAGATTTACAAAAACAAGATCAAATACCCCTCCCAAACACCATAGGCAACACAGACAAGCCACTGACAAAGCTGTGATGACTGAGGTAAACAAGTTGATAAAAACAAACCATGGGCTCAAACAGTCAACCAGTCGTCTGTTTATAACAAACAATACTTACACAAAATTGGTTTATGGAAAGCCAAATCATCAGTGGTGTCTGAAAGTAAGGATAAGATGAAGAATGTTGTCTCTCCAACTTCACAAGGATAGTGGATAGAATTTGTTATGTGTGATGCCTCTAGTAAACCCAAGCCAGTAAAGGCTTGGGTCCCACTCTTAAACTAATCATTTCTGTTTTTGTGCAGGTTGTCCGCTACAGCGCTATCATTAACAACTGGATTATTGATAGTGGGGCATCCAGGCACATGACCGGGAACTTGTCTCTCCTTTTCAATGTCAAACAAATCAAAGTAGGACATGTATCTTTTACTGGAAATAAAGGAGGCTACATAACAGCTCAAGGTGAAGTAGGAAATGGGAAGGTGAATTTTAATAAAGTAGATTACGTTCAATAACTGGATAAATCTGTGATAAGGGTTTTAAAGTGATGTTCGATGATAAGAGATGCTACATTCTGAAGAAGGAATATTTATCCCTGAGAAGCAAATCTTAATGTCAGCTTCAAGATATAATAATCTATATGTCTTGGACATGTCAAGAGCTTCTACAACGGAGTCAACTGCACAGTGTTTCTTGTCAAAAGCTATAGAGAAAGAGTCCATTTCTTGGCACAGGACAATGGGAAAAATAAATCCATGGAAGATGAATCACTTGGTTCAAAATAATCTGGTTGGAGGAGTTACAGTTAAAAATTTTTAGCTTTCATATTTCTGCATATCATGCAAGAAAGGGAAATAGGGCAAGAAATCTCATAAATCAAAGAAAGTATATTCAATTTAGATACCACTGGAGCTCCTGCACATGGACCTATTTGGACCGGTCAGTACTAAAAGCATAGCTGGGGACTGGTATTAGTCACTACACTAGAGTCTCTGTATAAGTTGAAGGAGAGGAAGATTCCGTCAGACAATGGCACATAATTCAAGAATCAGTGGATGGATGCCTTTTCCAAAGAGAAGGGGATTGTTTATCAATTCTCTTCTACTTATACTCCACAGATGAACAGAGTTGCTGAACGCAAAAATCGAAGCTTGATTGAAACTGCAAGGATGATGTTGGCAGATTCAAAACTTCCTGTTCAATTATGGAAAGAAGCTAATGCTAATGCATGCTACACTCTCAATTGAGTTTTGGTGGTCAAGCGTCACGGAAAAACCTGCTATTAGTTACTTCAAAAACCTAAACCGAATCTGGAGTATCTTGAACCGTTTGGAGCTCCTTGTATGTTACTGAAGAAAACTCAGACTGGAAAGTTTAATGAAAAGGCAGATGAGGGAATTTATCTTGGATACAATATTCCTGACAAACGGGTTTACAACAACTCGACAGGTCAAGTTGAAGTGTGGTGCAATGTAGATGTTCAACGATACACCACCCCTTAATGGGAATGGTCCACCATCATTCTTTGATTATGATGGATTTTTCAAATCATTCAATCTTCCTCCTGAAAATTCTGCCGATGAGATAACGGCTCAAATGATGTATGATATTCTGAACAATCCAAATTTGGATTCCAGCACTACCGCTCAAATAAATAGTACTTCTGGGACTTCAGGGACAGATCTAGAAGTAAGTGATTACTCCTTAGATGATGAGGAGGCAGAAAATGAAAATCCAAGCAATGAGGAGCAAGTCAGCCCGGGTGAAAGTCCAACTGAAAATGAAAATGCTTCGGCTGAACCCCCTAAGGCAAGTCAACAAACTGGTACAGATGATGAACCAGCAACCACAAATTTGTAAAATGAAGTGATTGTTGCCACAATTTCGGTGACAAGGATTAGTGTGAATCATCCCCAGGAAAACATCATCTAGGATCTTCTATCTGGGGTACAGACAAGAAATCAACTGTACAATGCTGACTACACAGCTGTGATGGAAAAGGGATATGTGCATGATGGGGCATACAAATGTTTTGTTTCTCAAGTTGAGCACAAGTATGTCAGTGATGCCTTGAAAGATGAGGCATGGGTTAATGCGATTCAAGAAGAACTGCTACAGTTCAAGAAGCTAGGCGTTTAGACACTAGTGGACAGGCCGAAGGGTGCCAAGGTTATTGGAACGAAATAGGTTCTTCGCTGCAAGAAAGATGACCAAGGAGTTATCATCAGAAAGAAAGCACGATTAGTGGTTAAGGATTCAGACAAGTCAAAAGTGTGGACTACAATGAAGTTTTTGCACCAGTGGCTAGGATGGAAGCAATCAGAATCTTCCTAGCTTATGCATCCTACATGAAAATCAAGGTCTACCAACTGGATATGAAAAGTGATTTCCTTCATGGTGACATCCGTGAAACAGTATACGTCAGTCAACCAGAGGGTTTTGATGATCCTTATCATCGGGACAGGGTATATAAATTAGACAAAGCTTTGTATGGGTTACATCAAGCCCCATGAGCCTTATATGAGAAGCTCTCCACACATTTATTAAAAATGGTTTTCGAAGGGGAGTAATTGACTGCATGTTATTTATAAAAGAAAAGGATGGTGATTTACTGCTGGTTCAGATATACGTGGACGACATAATTTTCGGTTCCAAAAACGAAGAATTATGTAAACAATTAGAAGCAGTGATG
This sequence comes from Flaveria brownii, assembly GCA_018326445.1. Classification (NCBI taxonomy): domain Eukaryota; kingdom Viridiplantae; phylum Streptophyta; class Magnoliopsida; order Asterales; family Asteraceae; genus Flaveria; species Flaveria brownii. The sequence continues at coordinate 14,788 of BJCN01335561.1, forward strand.
AATGCTGAATTTGAAATGAGTTCAATAGGAGAAATGAAGTTCTTTCTAGGATTACAAGTAGATCAAACACCTACCGGTATCTTTCTGCAACAGACTAGGTACGTTGGAGACATTCTCATTCGGTTTGATATAAAGAATGTCACTGTCGCCGTTACCCCTCTTGCCATGAACCACGATGTGTGTAAGGCTCCGTTCCCGGGCACCTCACAGTTGGTCAATCATTGCAAATAAAACATATTAATATACATTTCGTTAAATACACAGCGGAATTTCGTTAGCAAAAGCCATTCTCTATTATTAAAAGATATTGTTGTTAAGCAATACAATAATGTTTAAGTTACAAAAGATGGCTTAATTGCATTACAAAACAACAATATCATGACTTAAGAATGGATGTCAGACTTTCCCTACCGAGTAGCTTCACCCTTGTGCCATCCTCAGCGACAATTACCTGCCAACTGAAAATTTATAAAAGTCAGCGTTGCTGAGTGAGTTCTAGTTTTATAAGTATTAAAGATACCTTGTATAATATATATATATGAAAATACTCCTTTTTGTTAAAATACATCTCTTACTCTTGTACGTGAGCACACGTTAACTATACAACAAGGTAATGCTTTCTTTCTTTACTGTGTACCTTGTTCATTTTGTACTCTTTTAACTTTATCTTTCACTGTCTATGTGCACCAATGACCAATACCCAAAACTATATGCACGGGGAAACTGGTGGTGGGCCTCTCTGGTCTATGCTCTGATCACTGTACACAAGGCTGGCCCAGTCACCTAGGGCATGCTACAAAGGTCCACCAATCTAAATTGATTGTCCCCGTGAGCACTATCAGGGTAGCTAACCCGCATCATAGTTGAGCTAACGACAACATGGTCGTGCACCTCCTATATGCTTGCAAGACTTGTTAACATTTTAATTAAGTTCCACTTCTCTTTATCATTACTCTTTAACTTTGTTAAAAATAATACTTGAATTTATGATCATAGGCACACCACATAAGTCATACAATAATAATCACTATGATCATAGGAACAACTTATAATAATGCAAATATAATAGCAATTAAAAACCCTAAGTCAACCTTGGGTCAAAATCTAATGATTCTGTTTCACTCAAAATTTTAGAAAATATTCTAAGTGTCCTTGGCGTATGAGAACTATGCAGACGCATGAGGCCTGTTTAGGCGCATGGGAACTATTTGGGCGGTTCAACACTTAGACGTTTGGGCCATCCCAGACGCATGGGCACTATTCAGATGGTTGGTCCATACTTAGGCGTCTGAGTCAAAAACTTAGACGCATTGGCTACTGTTCAGACGCATGGGCTTACACTTAGATTTTCTAAGGTATTTTCTAGATGGTTGGGGCACTGTTCGGGCGTTTGGGCCCTGTTCAGATGTATGGGCTTACTTAGAACTTTCTAAGGCAAATTTTAGGTGGTTGAGGGTACTGTTTGGGCAGTTGATCATACTTAGAACTTTTCTAAGGCAAATTTGGGCGAATAAGTCCTATTTGGACGCATGGCCAACTTGTTGAACACATTTCTAAATTATTTCTAGTCCCAAACACCATATCATCCAGTTCTAAGTTAAATCTTAATGTTCTAAGCATAAACTACCAGATAAAAATCATGAAATCTCAACATACATGCATAGTTACATACGGGTGTTCATATCCCTTTTATAAAAATAATTTTACATACATTTTCAGCCCCAAAGATGTAGGATTCTATGTGCCCAAGACACGTAAAATATTTATGCGGTTAGTACGTTATGATCCAAGTTGGGTTATACCCAATAACAGGCTTTACAATCAACGACAATTATTCAATTGATGATATGATCATGCAATTAAATAATAACACCAAATTTAGAAAATGAGTTTTCTAAATTAGTTGCATGTGAGATTGAACATTTTATATGGATATTTTGTTCATAGATATTGTTTGTAATGTTATCAAGTTATTTAAATAACATCAAATAATTAGTGAATGTGTATGTGTTATTCTAATAAAAAGTTAAATTGGATGAACAACTTTTATTAGAATGACTAGTTAATGTGTGATATTCCTTTTTCAACTTTTGGGGGGAAATTGAAAAACCAAGACAAGGGGTCGGCCGCCCCTTTTATTTGGTTCGCCTTCTCTTGTTTTAATCATCCTTGAAAACACACAAACATGGGTTACACATTCACTCCATCTAACTCTCTCTCCCA
>BJCN01335564.1:1485-11867 GCA_018326445.1 Flaveria brownii
GGGGATAGAGATAGAGAAGAGTGAATTCAAGTAGAACATGTAGCCATCTAAAGAACATGTGCATACATGTTGTGGATGAAACAAATGCTAGTCGACGTACAATAAGGTAAGTGCTCATCAAATCCTAATATTTATGACAAATAAATGTAATATAAACCTAAAAATATAAATTTTAGACCTCATTTCTTGAGAGATAATGTATAAGATAGTATCACTGTTACTAAGGTACCTTTCGAATAAAATATATATAGTCAAGAAAAGGGAATCCTATTATATTATGAGACTAGTTTTAGTAAAATCGTGTAATACACGGGTTGAAAATATAAACAATATAATTTATAAATGTATAAATATTTCGTATGATTAAGTTACGTATTACTATAACAATGAAAAATAAAAAGTTACGTTTATAAATTATAAATATTCAAATACTTTTTTGAATAATATAATAAATAATTGACACATAAAAAATTTAAACCAGTTGTGTTAAAATCACACTAATCTAAAATAAATAAATATATCAATAAATATTTTTTTTCTTTTTTATTTTTTTAAATTAAATCTTATTTAGCTATAAAAATATGTATAGTTCAAAACAATATGATTACACAATTAAGTTGATAATATAAAAAATTAAATTTAAAACAAAATGAATTATTACTATTAATTGAGTTTCTTAAAATAAAAAACTTGACTAAAATAATATATTAGTTTAGACGGGAAATTTTTTTTAAGAAGTAACATAGAGTGCCACGTGGCATCCTAGTTACTCTTATATTATATAGTATAGATATAGATTGGACTTAGAGATACTAAAACATAATCTATATATAATGCAGCCGTAGTTAAAAATTACTGCACAAAAGTTGGCAAAATACACCTCATGGTTAATGCATTGACCGCCCGCTCTCTAGAAATGTTGTGACCTATCGACATCATCCATAGACTGTCAGTTGATTATTTGGTAATCGCAAGCACCAAGAGTCTATTGTCCGCACACTGACCAACCATTCCTACAAAGCTAGCTTCTTATAATCACATTCAATACCATTGTTGACCACTTATATACCGCCCTCCGACTACAAGACCACGTCCATATTTAAAAAAAAATCTAATTCCTCGTAGCTCCTTCACTCTTCACATGACAGTTAGAATTCCCTTATGCTTCTTTGAGACTAAAGAATATTTTTTATATAACACAAGAAAATATGGATGAGTTTGAAAATCTAACTTGTTCAGGTTGCCTTTCAGATTCACTAAGTTTACAGAAGAGTCTTCAGCTTTCAACTAACCAGCCGTTTACAAAAAAACTAGATGTTGATGGGGAGTGAGTGGAGGGAGGTAAGCTACCGATCGGATAAGGAAAGAACATTCTACTGGGGCACAAACAAAGGTTGATGAAGAGAAGATCGTCACATTGTTCGTTACAAACATCCCAGAGTCATGCTCAAGCTCTAAAGTATAGTGGTATTTCAAAGATTATGGGAAGATTAGAGACGCTTAGGTTCTGAAGAAGCCATTTGCTTTTGTGCGTTTCGCTAGAGTCGCGGACACTCAAAAAATAGAAGATAGACTAAACGAGGTATGGATTGACGATAAGAAGATTAAAGCAAATGTGGCCTGATTTGAAAGGTTTGAGACGCAAAGATTAAATCGAATGGAAAAGAGAGTGCTGCTCCTAGACAAGAAAAGTCTTTCCCGGTTACTCATCAAGCTGTGAGACTTGCTTGTTCGTTTGGTTGTAATAATTAGGAGGCGTTAGTGAAGATCAATACAGGTACATCAAAGGTCTTTGATTTGGGATCGATCCAGACAAATGCATTTAAAAAATGGAGTGCGGTGTCGCTAATAGGAGAAGCAAAGTCTTTTCTAGCTTTAGAAAATATGAGAAGGAATTTTGAGGAATTCGGGCTGCCAGAAGTGGACATAAAATATGTTGGGGGACTTAAGGTGTTGGTCGTTTTTGTAGCTTCAAAATGTCATCTGATGGATCAAAATTGAGTAAGCTTGATAGATTTTTGGTATGTTCGCGTTTTTAGGAGAAGTGGTCAGAGTCCGCAGTATCTATGTTACCAAGGAAGTATTCCGATCATGCTCTAATATCACTGAAAACAACCTCTATTGATTTCGGACCGCGACCTTTTAAATGTTTTAATTCCTGGCTTGATAAGCCGGATTTCTCTCTCGTAGTAGTGAAGGCATATAAGGAGGCTGTGGTTTTTGGATCCCCGGATAAATAATTCATGATGCGCTTAAGGGCTATCAAGGTGGCTATCAAGGTGGCTATCAAGAAATGGAGGATCAATGTTAAACATAAGGAGGATGAGGAGATTGCAAACCTTGAGGAAAAACTGGAACGACTAGAATCAAAAGCTGAGATGTTTCCTCTAACGGACGGCGAAAAACAACAACGCATTTTATGGAAAAGGAGATCAGTAGAGTTACGGGAAGCGAGGGTAATGGATTTAAGGTAGAAGTCCAGAATCAGGTGGCTAAAGGAAGGTGATGAGAACTCCTATTTTTTTCATGGCTGTATCAACTCAAAAGTAAAAAAACTTAAAAATCAATGGTTTTATGGCTAATGGGGAATGGATAATTGATCCAAAAAAAATAAAAGGAGATTTTAAATCATTCTTGCCCCTTTTCTATTCATTATTGTGATGGAGGCATTGCATATAGCACTAAAATCTACAGTTGAGGTTGGGGTGTTCAATGGAATTCGCTTACCGAACAATGGTCCTGTAATGTCACATACACTATTTGCGGACGATATGTTGATCATGGGGGATTGGTCATAGCAAAATGGGAGAAATCTAATGCGAATTCTGTGATGTTTTCGGATCGCTTTAGGTTTGAAAATAAACTTTGATAAAAGCCAACTTTATGGGATGGGGATTGAAAACGGTGTTGTAGACCTTATGACAAAGGGTCTCCGATGTAAAAAAGGATCTGTCCCATTTATACATTTGGGTATTCCTATCGGGGCAAACATGAACCTTATAAAAAATTGGGATCCGGTCATTCAAAAATTCAAGTCAAAACTATCTAATTAGAAGGTTAACTTGAGTAGGCTTACATTAGTAAACGATGTTTTGGGTGGCCTTCCTATTTACATTTTTGCTGTTTTTTAAAGCTCTTCTGCAGGTAATAAAGAAACTAGAAGGGGAAAGGCGGAAATTCCTATGGGATGGTGAGAAGAAAATCAACTGGTGTGTTGGAAAGATATCTTATTACCAAGATCGATAGGCGGTTTGGGGGTTATCAGTCTTAGAGAGGCAAATCTTGCCATTTTAGCAAAGTGGAAATAGCGTTATAAAACGGGAAAAAATTCAATATGGGCCTCTATTATCCAAGCTATTCATATGCAGCCTCGCAAGCCATGCTCTTTCCCTTCTAGAGTGGCGGTTGTAGGCCCATGGAAGGTAATTGCTGCGATGGAACATGACCTCCAAAAAGTAGGTGTCGTTTTCCAGTAGCTGATGAAAGCAAATGTGGGGAAAGGTGATACCATATCGTTTTGGCATGACATTTAGATTGGTTAGCAGGAGCTAAAAGTTGTTTTCCCTGTTTTGTATGCAATTGAAAAAGATAAGTCTTGCAAAGTGAAGGATAGAATGAAACAGATGGGATCCAAGGCTGAATGGAGTTAGGAATGGAAGAGACACCCCAGAAATCCGATAGAATCTGTACAATTGCAACATCTGAATACTTTATTAGCAGGGTTTCATCCTCAATTAGGGAAAGATAATTGGGAATGGAAGGGTGGATTTGAACTAATAGAAGCATTTTCAGTAAAGTCATTGAGAAGTTAATCTAGTCAAATTATTATCCGAGGGATTTGGACCCGTTCGAATGGATCAAATGGGCGCCTTTGAAAGTCAATTGTTTTCTAAGGAAGGCTAGATTAGATCATCTACCGACAAAACATGAGTTAATGGTCAGGGGTGTGATACAAGATTCTGTTGAACGTTCCATGTGCTTTGGGACTAAGGAAACTTCTAATCGTGTTTTAAGAAGGTGTCCAGTAACTGCTACGGTTTGGTCGGAGGTGACAACATGGTGCAAAATTCCATGCTACTCGTATTATTCAGTAAAGGATATCATGGCTATGCCACGGTTGGGAGAAGGATCGGAGGAAGTGAAGAGGGCGTTACAAGTAATTATTAGTGCAACTTTATGGGTTTTATAGAATGCAAGGAACATTTTGATTTTTAATAGGAGGAAGATATCTATTTCTAGGATGTGTGATGATATAAAGCAGTACTCATTTATTTGAAAAAAAAACATCGATCTAGGTCTAGGGAGGTGGAGTGGCATAAATGGTGTTATTTTGACTTATAGTTATTTTATCTTTGCTGTGTAATGTTGATTCTTAGCTTCTTGCCGGGATCTGGCTGTTTATTTATATATAATTGATTTTCTGTTAAAAAAGCTAGACTCATGACCTTTTTGTTGGATTCTTTGCATCCTTGCTACATTAGACGGAAAACACTTAATTCTTCTGCCCCCTCCTAGTCACTAATCTTCTTACTTATCTTAATTATAGGTAGTTCATCGTATCCCCTGAAATGTTGATTGCATAAACTTTCTAGGGATTAAAGTTTTTTTTGTTAGCAAACAAGATGTGGTTTCTTATGATTTCTTCCCTTTCTTTTCTTCTTTTCGAGGTGTTTTGACAACTTATCCTTGGTGATTATTGCTATTCTCTTGGTAGCCGTTTATGGTGTTTGGCTCCATTTAAAATGTCCCACCACACAAAGATTCTGTAATATTACTTTCATCCTCCATTATTTACGATTCTTCAGGTTTAAGAATATATCGGTGGAATTGTGTTAGCTTATTAACCCTATCGGTAGAGTTAAGCATTTGAACATCTTCACAATCTAAGAATTATAGGGGCATCTTTGTGAAATGGTTGGGAGTTATGTTTGCATTTGTCCCTATATCTTCTTTTAGCTGTTTTGTGACTTCCATGGGTTTTGTTCTACTAACATCTTCTAGAAGTTGAGTAAAATCCTTTTTATGGAGCTAACATAATTTTTATTTATCTTGAAGGTTATATTTTCCATCCATACTTATAACCTAATTTTTACTACCATGGCTAAGAGTGGAAAACTAAGAATTAATGGTCTGTTTTCTTAGACTTGCGTATTAAATACAAGGAAATTAACTCGGTTGTAAGCTCGGATGATGATGCTATCCATGATTCTCTTTGGTTTTTGATTGTCTTATCTACAAAATGGAGGGTTAGTTTGGAGGATTTTAGGTTAACCAATCCTAATTTAGCAAACTAAGAGTTCAAGATGAAGCTGACATTAACCCCAAGATCACCTAACATGTTATTGATCCTTTCGTCATTAATTTAGCATGGAAAGTAGTATTAACTGACATATGGTCTTCGCAAAGGGAGGATGGATGGATAAATGACATGATTTTAAAATTTGTTCTTCACGAACTATTGAAAAAGATATTCATATATTTTTGAATTGTGACATTGTTAATGGTTCATCAAAATTAATGATGCTAATATTTACGGTGTCATTTTCATCTTTAGTAATGACATTATCAATTGGTGTGCCATAGATTCTAGGTTCTATTTCTTACAAGGTACTAAGTATAACAAAATCATTTTCTACATGTTTGGTAGGTACTGCAACTAACTCGAAATTTTCCTCCCATGAGATGATCTTGTCTCCGATCAGGATGGCATTTACTTATGCCTTGAGCTTGAATCCTCTATGATGGTTGATTTTTATTTCAACACAGTTAAGTGGCCTGAATGTTTACCATTATTTAGATCACTGCTCTCTGACTCTTGATCTCTTCCTTATCTTCTTTAATTTGGCATTGAGTTTCTTGGTAATTCATTCGGGTCTACTGATAACTAGTTACATTTATCGTTAGGAAATAAGCCATTAGCTCCTCCATGCTTATTTTCTTTTCTAGTTGAGCATTGATTGGTCTTTCTTGAAACATAACTGAGGGTCAAGATTGGAATCTAGGAGGTTACTGGATGTTGCCTAAGTTCCAACCAAAAGTAGGATGGTGTATCCATTCAGGATTATAAGTATTGCTATACGGATTGTTTTATCAGTTCTGGCTATCTATGAAATTGATTTGTTCTATAAGTTGTAGATATTTAGTGGCTGAGTGAGTCCTATTACATAGCCTAAAGTCTGAGTGGATTTTATGGACTTTTAATGGATCAAGTTTGATGATAAAGCATCAAACTTTGTAGAAGTATGTAATCATCCAATTTATAGGCACCTTGGTGCCATAATTTTTGTTATGACAAAGGCCATTGATAGCTTGTTTGTTGTAGATCATTTAGTTGCATGTGGGTTTTAGTAGGTGTCTTCTTAATTGGACATCCTCCTGGGGACGGATCATTAGTTTGTCTGAGTATTGGGTGAAACAATGATAACTTAGAATGGTGTAGTAGTTCAAGTATTTTGGGTTTTCAAGAAAAGCTACATGAAGATTCATAGGCATTTACAAGTTATTTTGAATTTAGTTAAGATCATTTGTTAGTTGGATAGCTTTGTTAGAGTATTGACTATTAACTGGTAGAGCGCTCCTAGCAAGTAAGGCTTGAGCATTTGTCTTGCTTTTGCTTTCTAATGCTTTATATGCCTTATTTGTGAGTGACTCTAGGAAGGGGTTCAAGAATACCAACTTGAGATTGACATCATTTACACCGTGAATCTTTTAGACATTCAAATGTATTGCTTCTCTAGATCTTTTGGGTGGAACGAGCAACATTCCAACTTAATTCCTAATGAATTCGCTATAGATTATGCTCATGAAATCATCAACGGATTTGCAATCGTGTTTATTCTCCAAGACTAAGATATCAGTCCTTATGTCTTCCTTGACATCTTTTCATAAAGTGTCTGATGACAATGTTGACATCAAAGTATTGGAGCTCAGTAGAACACCAGAATATAGAATTTCAACACTCCTTTCATGTCATTTTTGTTGGAATATAATATTGGCAATAATATTAATAGTATATAATTAGTTTATTATGTATAGTGTGACACTAATGTGTAATTAAAGTGTATAGTGTAAGTAATATGTAGTTGGGTCAGTTTGGGTAAAGTGGGTGAACCCACCAATGTGTAACTGTCATTTGACAGTTAATAGCAGTTGATTCTAACCGACTTATATGTATGTATATAAACGGATGTACTTAGTCATTTTAATGTAATCGTAATCTTCATATTGCTTTCCCTTTAAAGTTTCCCTCCATCCCATTTTGTGTGTTTAAGATCATTATGTGTTTTGGTGTTTTGGTGCCCCCCTCAACATGGTATCAGAGCAAAGATTCAGGACCTGTGGAAGATACGATTCTTTGTTAGAATTAGAAGATGCGTTCGTGCCTGGAAGTATAAATGGGTGTGATACTTCCCCGTTGTTTCCATCGATGTATAAAGACCAGGAGGGTCTCGGTAAACAACATATGGCAGAAGATCATCAGATTTGTGATCAATATGGGAGTAGTCGTGAAGCCTCTCATCGCATCAAAGTACATGGTTCTAACCTACGTGAAAACAGTCGATTAATGGTAGAAAAGAAGGATTCTGCCCAAACAACGTAGAACTGAAAAGGTAAGAATAGAGGGATGTTCAATGGTTATCCGAGAGGAATGTGTTGCAGTTTCTGCAAACAACCGCTTCATTTCAGACGTAATTGTTCGAAATGACTTAGAAACAAGGAGTTTCTAATCAAAGGAATTGATAATTAGGGATGGAATGATGTGTGGTATGCTAGCCTCACTCGAAATCAACATGGAACAGGAAATAAGAAAATGTTTAAGAAACTGAAAACATCTTTTGGGATTAAAACTTTACCAGATGGGTACACTCCAGAATTCTTCAGAGGAAAAGGATCAGTGAAGGTATGCAGTGGTGGAGAAGAATACACGATCGATGATGTGTATTATATACCCATACTTAAAAGAAATTTGTTGGGTATAGAGAAACTCAACAAACAAGGGTTCCAAGTTATGATTGATGGAGATACATGCCAAATTAAAGAAACGAATCAAGTTAAATGTTGGCGATGCAACAAGAATCACTATGCCTACATGTGCCCATATATGGAAGATGAGTCTGCAAAGGAAGTCAAAGATAAAAGGCGGAATTAGGGAATTGTGCACAGTTAAGATGAAATATGTGATCAAGTAAAGTTATGGAGACATTTCGAAGATATTCCGGTTGAAGCAGACAAGAATGAATCAAGGATCAATAACAGCAAAGGACCGATCATGTACCCGAAAAATATCTCATCATTACAAGATTGTATAGTGTTTATGGACTTAATCCATATAGCGACGAAAATAAAAGAACATAAGGAGAAGTTCGAAGTGGAGTTTGAAAAAGTAGTTGAATGGTTTATAACAGATTTTCTGAAAGTAAAAATTTAGAATCCGATGCCACCAAGAGATGTGTTTGGTCATCGAATTAATCTCATGAAATTATACATGACAGTACAAAAGTATGGCGGATATGGTGGTGTTAACAGGTGTGGAAAATGGGTTGAAGTAACCACACAATTAGGATACAATTTAAACTGTCTTGATCGGGAGAAACAAGATAGCCTTATTAATTCAATCAAGATCGTTTATTTAAGGTATTTGGAAATGCTCGAGTGGTATCACCTTAAATACAAAGGAAGAGAAATTGTGATTGAAATAGAAAGTAGCAGCAAGACTACGAAAGATAATGGACACAAGATTTAGGAAGATGCAGACCTACCACCCAAGAAAAGATCTAAGAGTTCAAGCAAAGAATGAAGTTGAAGTTACACCTTTTAATGCCAAAATTAGGGGGGACAATGTTAGAATATAATATTGGCATTAATATTAATAGTATATAATTAGTTTATTATGTATAGTTTGACACTAATATGTAATTAAAGTGTATAGTGTCAGTAATATGTAGTTGGGTCAGTTTGGGTAAAGTGGGTGAACCCACCAGTATGTAACTGTCATTTGACAGTTAATAGCAGTTGGTATGTATGTATATAAAGGGATGTACTCAGTTTTTTTAATGTAATCATAATCTCCATGTTGCTTTCCCTCTAAAGTTACCCTCCATCCCATTTTGTGTGTTTAAGATCATTCTGTGTTTTGGTGTTTTGGTGCCCCCCTCAACAATTTTGATTGTATCTTTGAATCTAGGCTCGTTATCTTCTCTCTTTGTTGGGTTGTGATTTGAGAAGCAGTATCATCGACTTTAGAGTAGTAGGCGTTTCTCTTTGTAGGTTTAGGTTCTATGATGAATAAATACTCAAAAGCTTTGGTTGGGGTGATTTTCACCTAAGTGCGAGGAGTAGAGTTGTCGCTTGGACAATCAACCTGATCATCATGAGAATAAATGCCGGTGATTGGAACAACGGAAGGTAGCTTTTCGTTTTGATCTTGGTTCAAGGAGTTAAAAAGAGGAGATGGGATTTTCTTTTCCGGTTGTCATTTTCTCTAGAACTCTCAAGGAGGCCAACATAAAGCTATCATTTGGTACCTGTTTATCAGAAGATGGGTTTTCCGCTCTACTTAATGATGGTCACAGATTCATACTTTTTGAGGTTGTATTTGGAGAAAGTGTCTTTCTAGCTCACGCTTTAATCTGAGTTGGCTCTCTTGACCAAAGTACCATTGACGGAGAGGCTTGTGAGAACAGTGCTGCTGGTAATGGTTATGGGTCAGAGGTTGTTCCGACAAATGGTGTTGTTTGGGCACTCTCCATTGATCTTTTTGAAGAGTAACGGTCCTTTGTTGTTTATGTGTCTTTCTAGATATGCAAGTTTTATCTTGAGAAACTTCATCGAACCTTTTTCTCAATCAGAATTCAAGGGGTTTTTGATGTTGGGTAGTTTTTTACTATTTAGAGGAGCTCATAATAAATATCAAGTATCTTTGACCTGGGTTCATGTATGATGCTTTCAAGACTAGGCATCTGCTTAACCAAATCTTCTTTTGTTTTTGATAGCCTATTCAAATAAGCCATGATGGTTTAAAGCAGTGTTTTCACGCCCGGATCGGACCGGCCGGTCCGACCGGTCGAACCGGGGATCGGTCTGGTGGCCGGTCCGGTCGTGTATGAATCGTTTTGTGGGGGTCGAACCGGCCGGTTGTACTCGAGTCGGTGGTCGGACCGGGGAACCGGACCGGTTCGGACCGGTTCTGGATTTTTTTTATTTTTTTTTTACTTTTTTGAGTAAAAACGGGGTGTTGAACTATAAATTAGTGTGCTAGATCAAAAAGTAAAACCGAAATCAAAAAACGGGCTCGCACGGGCCTGGGTTTTTGAAGCTTCATTCGTGTCCGTGACACGTGCGGGCACACACGAGTTCGCTGGAAATCCAACCTTTTTCCCCAT
>BJCN01335568.1:9814-27635 GCA_018326445.1 Flaveria brownii
AGAGGAGGAAGCGGTGCAGGAAACTGCACGAGGATGTAACTATGGGGCATTTCAGAGATGCAAGCCCCCGACTTTGATGGAAACGGCAATGCTGTTTCTCTCACCGTTGGGTGAGAGAGATGGAAGCAGTATTGGAGATTAGTGAGTGCAGGGAGGACCAGAAGGTGAAGTTTGCCACTCACTCATTTGTTGACTCGGCTCTGTGTTGGTGGGACAATATTGTCCAAGCCGAGGGCAGCAGGGCCATTGGAAAGATGAGGTGGCCAGAACTAAAAAAGTTGGTGATTGAGGAGTTCTGTCCTCACCAGGAGCTCGACAAGATAGAGAGGGAGTTCCAACAGCTAGAGGCAGGCACCATGACACCAGCAATACACCACCAAGTTTAATGAGATGGCAAGGTTCGTGCCGGATCAGGTGACGCCAGTGTCTAAGAAGATCAAGAAGTGTATCCAAGGATTACCAGCTGATGTTTGTAGGCACTTGATTGCTGCCTGACCAAGCACTTTCAGGTCGGCAATAGATCTGGCTGGGAGATCATATAAAGAGAGAGAGGTGGCGCTAGTTGAGGTGAAGATGACGAGGGATTATGACAGAAGCTGGGACAGGAAGAGGTTTGGACGTGGTAGTTTCACTCCAAAAAACAAAAGGAGGAAGGTGGATGACCGAAGGGTGGTGTCCTCAAGTTTGGGGATAAAGAAGTGTGGTAAATACGGGAGAGAGCACGCTGGTGCATGTAAGTGGGGTTTGAATGTGTGCTTCAAATGCGGGAAGCCCGGTCATGTGGCAAAGATGTGTGGAGATATACAGTGTTATAACTGTGGCGAGGAGGGTCATGTGAGCAGGGACTGTAATAAGCCACGAGCCGAAGGTTCAGGGATGAAGAAGAAGCCAGAGGAAGGAGGAAAGTGGGCAACTGCTAGAGCTTTCATGATGACACGGGATGAGGCCATAGAGGATCCCGATGTCATGTCAGGTATGTTTCTAGTAAACCAAATTTGTGCCTCTTTATTATTTGATTCTGGTGCTAGTAGGAGTTTTATTTCTACTACTTTCTGTGCTAAGTTGCATGTTAGTAGTAAGAGTATTGATAAGTCATTCGACGTAAAAACTGCTCATGGTAAGTCCACTAGAATTACTGATATGATAGACGACTGTCATAGAACTAGAAGGTCATAGGTTTTCTACTAAATTATATGTGATGCCCCTAGGCGGATTCGATGTAGTACTAGGGATGGATTGGTTAGCAACCTATGAGGCAAACATCGTGTGTCGCAAGAAGATGATTCGATTAATTGTGCCCGATGGGAGTTCGGTGACGGTTTACGGTGATCGCGTCACTACGGTTCTAAAGGTGATCTCGATGGCGGTGGCAGGAAAGTACATGAGGCGTGGATGTAGTGCCTACCTGGCCTACGTGAAAGATATGGATGTGTCAGTACCCCAACTGTCTGATGTGCCGATTGTGCGTGACTTTCCAGATGTGTTCCCAGAATACTTGCCAGGCATGCCACCAGATCGTGAGATTGAGTTTCAGATTAATCTGATACCCGGTGCTCGACCCGTTGCCAAAGCACCGTATCGATTAGCTCCTACCGAGATGAAGGAACTAATGGATCAACTACAGGAGTTGATGGATAAAGGGTTTATCGGACCGAGCATCTCTCCTTGGGGTGCTCCGGTATTGTTTGTGAAGAAGAAGGACGGTAGTATGCGGATGTGCATCGACTACAGAGAGCTGAATAAGCTGATAGTGAAGAATCGATATCCATTACCGAGGATTGATGACTTGTTTGACCAGTTCCAGGGTGTCAGTTGATTCTCGAGCATAGATCTTCGATCTGGTTACCATTAGTTGAAGGTAAAGGAACGAGATATCCCTAAGACAGCTTTTCGCACGCGTTATAGACATTACGAGTTCCTCGTTATGTCTTTCGGTTTGACTAACGCGCCAGCTGCCTTTATGGACTTAATGAACTGAGTGTGTCGGCCCATGTTAGATAAATCAGTGATTGTATTTATTGATGATATCCTGATTTATTCAAGGAGCGAGGAAGAACATGCCGGCTACATACTCAAAGTATTGGAGACACTTAGAAGAGAAAAGTTGTATGCCAAATTCTCTAAGTGTGCTTTCTAGTTATGTGAAGTTCAATTTCTGGGTCACGTGGTGAATGCTGAAGGAATTATGGTGGACCCAGCAAAGGTTGAGGCAGTGATGCAATGGAAGTCTCCAAAGATGCCATCTGAGATTCGTAGTTTCTTGGGTTTGGCGGGTTATTACAGGAGATTCAACCAGGACTTTTTCCATGGTAACCTCACCTTTGACTAAATTAACTCGTAAGGATGTGAAGTTTGTGTGGGGTCGGGAACAGGAGTGTGCTTTTGAGGAGTTAAAGACGAGATTGACTCGAGCTCGTGTCTTGACATTACCCGAAGGTAGTGAAGACTTAGTGGTGTATTCAGATGCTTCTTATTCGGGGCTAGGTTACGTGTTAATGCAACATGGAAGGTAATAGCCTACGCATCCTGAGAGCTGAAAACCCACGAAGTCAATTATCCCACCCATGATTTGGAGTTAGCAGTAGTGGTCTTCACGTTGAAGATTTGGAGGCACTATCCGTACGGGACGAAGTGCATGATCTTCACGGACCACAAGAGCTTAAAGTATTTCTTTAAGTAAAAGGATATCAACATGAGATAGAGGAGGTGGTTAGAGCTCATCAAGGATTTTGACTTTGAGATTCATTACCATCCGGGTAAGGCCTGCGTTGTGGCCGATGCCCTCAGCCGAAAGGAGAGACCCAGGCCAATTTAGGTGAAAACTTATCAGTTGGTTATGACCGCTGATATGATGACCCAAGTGAAAGACTTTCAAGAAGTGGCATTGGAAGAAGATCGCCTTAACTACGAAAGGATGAGAGGGTTAGTCACAGAATTAGGTGAAAACACTCTCGGTGTTAGGATCTGAAATGGACGGATATGGATCCCTAGTTACTGAGACCTACGGGGGAAAATTATGGATGAAGCTCATATAACTCGATACTCGATTCATTCTGGTGCCACGAAGATGTATCAGGGCATGAAGACAGATTATTGGTGGCCGGGGATGAAGCGTGATGTAGTAGAGTACGTGAGTAAGTGCTTTAATTGTTTTCAAGTGAAGGCAGAACATCAGAAACTATACGGGAAGATCTAACCGTTGGATATACCCGAGTGTAAGTGGGAGCACATCACCATGGACTTTATTACTAAGCTACCTCGGACAGTGAGGGGGTGCGATACCATTTGTGTGATTATTGATCGTTTGACCAAGAGTGCTCATTTCCTACCAATCCGCGAGACGTATTCATCAGAAAGATTGGCGGATATGTTCATTAAAGAGATTGTAGCTCATCATGGTGTGCCTGTGTCTATCGTGTTGGATCATGACACCTAATTTACATCGAAATTTTGGAAGAGATTCCATGATACGATGGGGATGCGACTACACATTAGCACAACTTATCATCCTCAGACAGACGGTCAGTCGGAGAGGACGATCTAGATGCTTGAGGATATTCTTCGAGCGTGTGTGATTGATTTTGGAGGAAGTTGGGATGATCACTTACCGTTGGCAGAATTCTCATAGAACAACAGTTACCATGCCAGTATTGGTATGCCACCTTATGAGATGCTATACGGTAGGAGGTGTAGGACACCCTTATGTTGGGGTGATATTGGACAGAAAGAGCTGGGAAGCCTTGAAGTAATCAAGGCTATAACTGAAAAGTTAGAAAAGATCAAGGCTTTCATGAAAGCGGCTAAAGATAGACAAAATTCGTACGCTGATAAAAGGTGTAGACCGATAGAATTCAAGGTGGGCAACCGAGTTATGTTGAAGGTATCACCTTGGAAAGGAATCACTCGGTTCCGGAGGAGGGGCAAGCTAAGCCCGAGGTACATAGGGCCTTTCCGAATCATCGCACGAGTAGGAGAGGTGGCCTATCGGTTAGAATTGCTAGATGAGTTAAGTGGAATTCATCCGACATTCCATGTATCTCATCTGAGAAAGTGCTTAGCTGATAAAGATATGATTGTACCACTAGACGATATCGAAGTGGATGAACGGCTCAATTACATTGAGCAACCAGTGGCAATCATTGATCAAAAGGAAAGTAGGTTGAGGAATAAGTGGCTCCATGGGTGCGTGTGCAGTGGAAATACCGAAAGGGTTCAGAGTCTACGTGGGTGGCTGAAGAAGAGATGAGATAGCATTACCCATAGTTATTCGAAGAGTGACGGGTTTCGGGGACGAAACCTCTTTAAGGGGGGTGGACTTCTAACACCCGGAAATTTAGGTTAATTAAAATAAAAGAAAAGAAAGGAGAAAGAGGAAAACAAATGTAATTAGAAAGAAAAGAAAAGAGAGCTAAAGTGGAGGGGCTAAAATGTAAAAAGGACAAAATAATTTTATTATTTTGTTTAAAGTGGGCATGGCCGCCCACTTCTCTGATCACATCAACTGCTCGATATTTTAGAGAGAGAAAGCAGAAAAATCTTTGGATCTAGAGAGAGAAAGTAGCTGAATTCAGCCAAGGTAAGCAAATTTTAGCATAATTGGTTCGGTTTTATGGATTTTTGACCATGAAACCGATTTCTACATGTTCTTATGTGTGTACATGTGTTCGGGTATGTGTTTTTGACATGTATTGGTGTTAGAAACTTTTGGAGAGTTCAAGTTCAAAAATGTTGAGCTTGGAAGCAGAAAAGGTGAGTTTCTAGACCCCATGTGTAGGGTGATGCGCCTAAATAGTGTGTTTCTGGGGCTAAGTGAAAGTTGATGCGCCTGAACAGTAGTTCATGCGCCCAAATTTTTGAAGAAATGACTAAGTGTAGGGTGATGCGCCTAAATAGTGCCCATGCACCCAAGGGGCTCATGCGCCTAAGTGTTGAAACAATTAAGTATAGGCTCATGGGCCTGCATAGTGGAGAAACACCCAAACGTTCTTTATGCGCCCAAATATTTCCCATATGCCCAACACTTATATTATATAGGAGGTGATGATGAATGTATTTTATGCATATGTGCATGATGTGCTATCTTTCAATAGTTTTCAAAACGTATATTTTATATTTTAATATACGTCAAGTATTATGTTGTGACTTTACATAGTATGACGTATGTGTGAATGAACGTAAAGCAAACATAACGAAGTGAAAGATAACAAAGATGAAAAATGAAACATAATGAAAGAAAGAAAAGCTTGCAAGCAGATTTAAAGGAGGATACCAACTCCTTAAGAGTTGTTAGCTCAACTGTGTGTTTTATAACATGTGATTTTGACTAACCCGTGAGGGTTCACACAGAGGGATCAGTCTTGGTGACTGAACCCATAGTACAAAACAGGATCCTTGTCATTCGACCCCGGGCTTTGTGCTAAGATATGATACGGCTTTGTGCCAGTTAGAAATGGGGCTTTGTGCCTAGAATGGTGGCTTCAGGTCATGACGGGAGAAAAGCTTAACAGGATCTAGAATCAGTGAAAGATAATAATTAAGTACGAAACGAATGATAATGATAAAGTACGAAACGAACGATAAAGATAAAGTACGCAATGAACGATAATGATAAAGTACGAAACGAACGATAATGATAAAGTATGAAACGAATGATAAAGATAAAGTACGAAACGAACGATAATGATAAAGTACGAAATGAACGATAAAGATAAAGTACAAAATGAACGAAAGGATAAAGTACGAAACGAATGAACACGTGTGATAAAGAATGATGAACAAGGTTTTACTTTTTTGTATGTATGATGAATGATCACATGCGAAAGCAAAGAAAGTATTTTAAGGAAAGAGGGTATTTTCACATACGAAATATATGAAGTATTTTAATACATAAAAACTAGAACTCACTCAGCAATGCTGACTTTTATGCATTTTCAATTGGCAGGTAATGGTTGTTGAGGATGGCACGCAGGGAGGCTACTTGCGAGGCAAGACTGGCATCCATTCACGCATATTATTATTATTATTTTTTTTGTAATGCAGTCAAAGGATTTTGTCTTTTGTAGTTTAACAATGTTATATTGCATAACAATAGTAATTATTAATAAAATGAATGGTTTTTATCAATGACTTCCGCTGTAATGTTTTATGAAATGTATAATATTATGTATGTTTAGTGCTATGAATGACCAACTGTGAGGTTTCCGAGAACAGGGTCTTACAGATGGTGCCAAGTCATCGATGTTGCAATGACAAGTCTATGGAACCCCTATAAAAGTGTTGCTAAGGTATCAAAGTTCAGATTAACAGATCACGTAATCAAGCTAAAATAAATTAAACATAATTGAATTATATCCAAATAAAGAAACAAGTCCAATCAAAATAAATAAATAAATAATAATAAAACAGAATGAACATTAAACTAAGTCTAATCTGGGCTGAATTCTAAATTTTAACAAACAAAACAAGTGGATCAAATATTAGACACATTGAATATAATTACACATAACAAAAACACTGCTTTTTACAAACATATGTATTTGGATGCACACTTGTTCAACTTGACTAAATAATCAACCTTCATTTACCACTCCTAGTCAAATACCATAAACCACACACTAATGTATGCATTTTTTGAATAGATGTTCTAAAACACAAATTTTTCAACAATATATGATTATAACACCCCCAAGATTCATCATTTCATCAATTTTAACAAGCATACACAATCATTGAAGAACATTCATAGCCTTGTAATAAACATTGACCTAATCATCACCAAGAGTTACTTGTAAAATGTCAAAGTAAGATAAGCTTCATCTAATCTAAGTGATAAAGAGTGTTTAGCCCATGAGGCTTACAAAAACCACAACCAAGCTTATAACAATGGAAGAAAACATGACAGATCTAGAGATTTTCAGACCAATGATGGGTAGAGGTGGGTTGTATGGAGTTGAATCTTCCTTGAAAATGCTTGATCTTCAACCTAGCTTGAACTCTTGAAAGAACTCCTTCAAAGTTGCCTCAAGAAAGGAGAAAAACTAGGGTTTCTACTCCAAAATTCATCTCTTCCAAAATGAAGAAGAAGAAGGGTTTAAAAGGGGTCCAGATGCGTGTTATGGCCATGACAGAATCAGTCATGACCATAATGCGCAGGAAAAAGGGGCATGATGTATGTTATGGTCTTGACAGAATCAGTCATGACCATAACAACTTCTAAACTTCCAAACTCTTCATGCATTTCTTGTCTTTTTCTTTTCAAATCATCAATCAACCATCCAAAACTACAAAATCCAAATTAAACATAATTAAGTATAGATAAAGATGAATTTGTAACAAAAAACACTTAAGATGGGTAAAGATATGCATTATTAACATGTATATTTATTCACATATCACAAGTCATCGATGTCGCAATGACAAGTCTATGGAACCCCCGTAGAAAGTGTTGCTCGAGTATCAGATTTCAGATTAACAGATCACATAATCAAGTTTAAAATAAATTATACATAATTGAATTATATCCAAATAAAGAAACAAGTCCAATCAAAATAAATAAATAAACAATAATAACACAGAATGAACATTAAACTAAGTCCTAACAAGTCCAATCAAAATAAATAAATAAATAATAATAACACAGAATGAATATTAAACTAAGTACTAATCTAGGCTGAATACTAAACTTAACGAACAAAACAAGTGGATCAAATATTAGACACAATGAATACAACTGCACATAAAAAAGATCAAACCAAACCTAGTAACAATGGAATTTTTAGAATAAAAGTAAAACAGAGAGTAAGTGTGATCCACTACATATAGTAGAAACGAGCTTTTACTTGGTGGAACATTAAGAATAGGACTAGAGGTCGAGATGCTGCTTTGGCTATGTATTGGGATGATCTTCAAGAAATCATGATCGAAGTATTTTGTCCTAAGAATGAGCTAAAAAATCTTGAGGTCGAGATGTGGGACCACCCTATGGAAGGTGCCGAGCATGAAGCATACACCACTCATTTTCATGAATTATGCACCTTGGTCCCATACTTGGTAACTCCTCCAAGCAGAATGATTGACTGTTACATAGGTGGTCTACCTACCTAAATTCGAGGCGCTGTCATGGGTAGCTCCGCTACAACATTAGAGGATGCAATTCGGCTAGTTGCATCCCTCATTGATGATTTAGTTAAATCAGGAGACTATTTAAAAAGGGTGACAAAAGGGCTAGGTAAGAGGTGGTGAAGTATGACCACCATCATAAGAAGCAAAAGGCTATGAAGAACTTTGCTACGATAACTCCTGTTACTCCAGTTACCCATGTTACCCCTAATAACCAAGTTCCTACTAAAAAGGGGTATACAGGGACGCTCCCACAATGTGCAAAATGTAATTACCATCATCATGTTGGGAATCAATACCGAGTGTGCAACAACTATGGAAGGTTTGGGCATCTATCCCAAACTTGTCGTGTGCCTACAAAGCCTAATGCCAACAATGCTATGGTTCCTACTGGTGGTAATAATAGAGTTTGGTTTGAGTGTGAGCCACTTATCATTTTGGGAACCATTTCCCCAAATTAAACAACAACCAAGGTTCCCGTGCTCGTGCCTTTACTATGGGGCAAATGAGGCTTGTGAGGATCCTTCTGTCATTACAGGTATGTTTCTTATCAATGATCATTTTGTTTCCATTTTGTTTGATACCGATACGGACAAAGGTTTTGTGTCTGTCAAATAGTAACCTTTACTTAAAGCAAGTGGTGCCATATCAGAACCTGTTTATACCATACAAGTAGCTGATGATAAAATTACCGATGTTCATTCTGTTACCCATGCTTGCACTTTGACCCTCAACAATCATACCTTCACTATGGACCTGATTCCTATTATTCTTCAAAGTTTTGACGTCATCATAGCGATGGACTGGCTGTCCACTAATCATGCTGAAATATGTTGTTTTGAAAAACTCGTCTGCATCCTTTTACCATTTGGAGATAATTTGAGAATCTTTAGGGAAAAACCTTGTAGTGGCCTAAAGATTGTCTCTTGCATGAAGACAAGTAGATATTTAAGGAAGAAATACTATGCTTTCTTGGTCACATTATAGAGAAAAAAGCTGAAGAGAGATAGATGCAAGACATACCAATCATTAGAGATTTTGCAGAAGTTTTTCTTGATGATTTTCCGGACTTCCTCCTGTTTGACAAGTCGAGTTTCCGATAGATCCCGTGCCTGGAGCTAACCTAGTTCGAAATCCCTATATCGTCTAGCACTATCTGAACAACAAGCATTGTTGAGCCAAGTCCAAGAACTTTTGGACAAGGGATTCATTAGATCGAGCTTCTCGTCTTGGGGAGCCCCAGTCCTCTTCGTTAAAATGAAAGATGAATCCTTTCACATGTACATAGATCATTGGGAGCTGAACAAATCATCAAGAACCGTTATCCCTTACTAAAGATCAATGATCTATTCGATCAGTTGCAAGGAGCAACCTGTTTCTCAAAAATTGATCTTCAATCCGGGTATCATGAACGTAGAGTTCATAAAGAAGACATCTCGAAAACCGCCTTCAGGACGTGGTATAAACACTATGAGTTCATGGTTATGTCTTTTGGTTTGACCAATGCACCATCAGTGTTCATGGAACTTATGAATCAAGTTTATAGTACTTAGATCAATTTGTTGCTGTCTTTTTTGATGATATATTAATCTACTCTAAGACTAAGGAAGAGCATGAAATACACCTTGGGCAAATCCTGGAGTTATTGAAGACTGAGTAACTCTATGCCAAGTTCTCGAAATGCAATTTATGGCTAAAAGAAGTTCATTTCCTGGGTCATGTTATCAATGTGAAGGGTATTTATGTCGACATAGCCAAGATTGAGGCCATCAAGAATTGGAGTACACCAACAATACCATCCTAGATTCGTTCATTCCTTGGTTTAGCATGGTATTGTCTAAGGTTCATCGTGAACTTTTTAAAAGGTTGCCCTACCTCTCACTACCCTGACCCAAAAGAACAAACCCTTTATCTAGGAGAAGAACTCACTCTAATAAGAACATGCTTTCCAACTTCTTAAAGATAAGTTGTGCAATTCCCCCATCCTAAGCCTTAGTAATGGAAACGATGACTTCGCTATATACTATGACGCTTCAAACCAAGGTCTTGGTTGCGTGTTAATGAAACAAGACAAAGTCGTTGCCTATACATCAAGACAACTTAAGATTCACAAGAAGAACTACACCACACATGACCTTGGGTTGGGTGCTATGGTTTTCGCCTTGAAAATTTGGAGACATTACATGTATGGTACTAAATGCATGATTTACATCAATTATAAAAGCTTGCTTATCTTCAACCGGAAAGAACTTAACATGAGGCATAGGAGTTGGGTAGAGGTACTCAACGACTATGACTGTGAGATCCATTGCCACCCGGGGAAAGCCAACATGGTAGCTGATGCCCTTAGTCGAAAAGAAAAAATCAAACCCTCATGTCTTCATGCTATGAGAATGATTATCCAAACAAGTCTTAAATCCTAAATCTTGTAAGCACAAAAGCAAGTTATCACTAGAGATAAGTTGAAGAAAAACTTGCAAATGGAGTAGAGAAGAAACTGGAATCCAAGTCTGATGAAATTCTCTATTTCATGGGACGAATATGGATCCCTGATTCAAGTAACCTCCGGAAACTTATCCTTGATGAAGCTCATCAACCTCGTTATTCAGTTTATCAATGTGTCGATAAGATTTACCAAGATCTTAAGGAATTCAATTGTTGGCTTGGTATGAAGAAAGACATTGCCCTATATGTGGAAAAATTTACCTGTTTAAAGGTCAAGGTTGAACTCCAGAAACCATCTGGTCTACTTCAGCATCCCGAAATCCTTCAATGGAAATGGGAGCAAATATCCATGGCTTTAATCACCAAAGTTTCAAGATCCTCTAGCGGACATGACTCTATTTGGGTCATAGTGGACTGTTTGACCAAGTCTACTCACTTCCTTCCCATTAGTGAGGATTTCACGATGGAAAAGTTGTCCAAGCTCTATATCAATGAAATCATGATACGACATGGGGTTCCCATGTCCATTATCTCTAATCGTGATAGCCTTTCACTTCCCGATTTTAGGAATCATAACAAAAAGGCTTAGGGACTCGTTTGGATCTTAGCACAACCTATCATCCCAAAACTGATGGCCAAAGTAAAAGAATAATACAAAATTTACATGCTTCGAATGTGTGTAATCGATTACGGAGGAAATTGGGATCATCACCTACTTCTCATCAAGTTTTCCTACAACAACAGTTAGCATACAAACATCAACTACACACCTTTTGAGACTTTGTATGGAAGGAAGTGTCAAACTCCTATATGTTGGACCGAGGTTGGAAACTCTTAGTTTTAGGTCTCGAACTTATTTAAGAGACTTCTAACAAGATCTTCAAAATTCAAAAAAGATTTAAAGCCTCTCTTAGTCGTCAAAAGAGTTACACCGACAACCGAAGGAAACCTCTTGAGTTTCAAGTCGGTGATAATGTCCTACTCAAAGTTTCCTCCTGGAAAGGTGTTTTCTGCTTTGGGAAAAAGGGAAAACTCGCACCACGATATGTTGGACCTTTTGAGATCCTGGAAAGGATTGTTCCGGTTGCTTATAAACTAAAGCTACCTTCTGAACTCAGCAATGTTTATGACACTTTTCATATTTCTAATTTTAAAAAGTGTCGGGTGGATGATAATCTTCACATTCCCTTAGATGAGATCTATATTGATGACAAGTTACACTTCACTGAGGAACCCATCGAGTTTATGGACTGTGACATCAAGAAGCTCAAGCTAAGCCATATACGTATTATGAAAATTCATTGGAATTCTAAGTATGGACTTGAGATAGCCTGGAAATGAGATGACCTGATGAATTTCAAGTATCCTCATCTTTTAAAAGATCATTTAGCATCTATTAGTTAAATTTGGGATGAAATTCCCTTAACTAAGGGAGACTGTAACATTTCATATTATTTTGTATTTGTTCTTTTATCTATTGTTATAGCTAAATAAAAGTTGAATTTCATTATCATATTTCATTTTAAAAGACATATACATAACATGCTTATTTGATGTTTTGTTTGTAAAATTTAGCATGTCGCTTATGCGTCATTTGAACCATATCTGTTAAACCATGACCAATTGCCTTTAAAGTCAGACTTATATTCAATAGGAGTGCATAATATTTATACTTTCACAAATCAAACAAATTCCTAGAAGGTTTATAAGGCTAAAAACACTTCTAAATGCAAGAAATAAAAGTATTAAACATGTGTAACAAGTAGATTACACACTAATAAATTGCTAAATTTGGTCAACAAGCAAAAACTCACCTCATTTAACTCAAATGCGACCCTCCTTATATTTTAGGATATCCATATGATTTTTGTTATTTTATTTAATTTATTTCATAAAACGTTTTCTCCACTTTGTACCATATAATTAAACCCCTTAACCATCAACTATAAACACAAGGCATCTTTCTACCAATATCTTTACACCAAAATAAAAACAAAAGCGTAACTCTCCCACTCTAATTCTTCTAGCATCAAGAACACCAAGGTGTTCAAGTGCTTGATTCAAAGGTGAGTTTTGATATTTTTTAGTTTTATTACAAAATGTCTTTACATTCTTTTACTTTTCTTCTTGTTATTCTTTTCTTTCAATTTAAAAGATTATTTATTACCCATAAACCTTAGTGTAGGAACAAAGATGATTAATTGGCCCTTAACACAAAATATCATGATTTACAAAAGGGATTGATCGTGTTGAATAATTTTCTTGTTTGTTCTTGGTTTTTATTTCCAATACATTCTTACAGTTTAATCTTATACTACTTCTTTTTCATTAATATGATATGATTCTTTGTTGCTCATACACCTTAGTGTGGCAACGAAGATGATCAAACGAACCTCAACACACAAGATCATAATTTACGAAAGGGATTGATCGTGTTGAAGGTTTTCAAACTTGTTGTAATTCTTAAATCAATATCATAGTATAACATGATGATATATAACTTAACTCATAATAGTTTTATGTCTATTCATTTTCCAAAAAGCTTTTTTATCAAAACTATGATCAAAACCCATTGTAGTTTATATCTATGCGAATTTTAAATTCTGTCCAGAAACTTACATCAACTTCAAAATAGACTCAAACAACACGTTTCTTTTTTTGAAAATTATTTTATCTGATCTAGCTTTCTAATCCCACCGATCTTATTGAAAAATGCAACCGTTTAAACCCCGAAACAGCCAAAGCAAGTTAAGTGCGCAGAACTGCTCGGGTTCTGGACAAGCTGTTTTGTGTCACGGTTTTTAATGGGTTAGAAAATATCAACAAAATCTAATTTTTAGATATGATTTAGTTAAGATATTGAATATAATATTTTGAAATTTTTAGCCTTCTATTATTTTTCTGTCATATTTTAAAGTATCATATAAAAATAGAAATTGAATATGAAATTTTAGTATGTTTCATAAAACTATTGTTTTTGATCTTTTGTTATATTTTTAAGTATTGCATATCAAAACATCAATTTAAAATATTTCTTAGTATCATCATTAATTTTGAAACTAAGTAAAGGCTTAATTAATAGGGCATCCAATATTCAGTTGATCGATTCAAGTCGTTTCTCAAATATTATAAGGTGAGATTTATAGCCTATTTTACAACTTTTCAGGTAAAACATTCAGATCATATTCAAACTTGTTTTTACAATTCAAATCATTACAAACTCATAATAGGAAAATTTAAACGTAAAAAAACAAGTTGTTTATCCATTCATCGTAAAAGCCCTCTTATTTTATCATACACAACCATTAACTTATTTTACGCCAATGATAGTACGATAGTGGATCCACTGGTGTGACAAACCCGTTCGAGTCCTGGTTAGGGGTTAGGTGATCGAAATCCGACACATTCGTGGGGGTACATGTCATTAGGGTTGGTTGTGGACGCTTGTGTTGTTTATCTTTTCTGTAAATGGTTTGCTTTTGAATTTTACGTCTTTGCTCAATTTTATATGCTATAAAAATCTATGTTTCTCATAAACGTTATGTTGACCTATTTTCTTTACATGTTTTCAGATAATCAGACTAGGGTTTCAAGACTCACTCACTAAGGATGCTTGGGCCTAGTTTTAATTAAAATTTATCTTGTTTGTTTATTTAGTTGGTTTTGAAAAGAATGATGTAGTCTATTTATTTAACGCCTTAGTATTTTTCTCATACCATGTGTGATGACGATATTCGAGTTCGTTGCACCCGGGCGTTTCCGCTTTAGCAAGGATATGACATTAAAATACTTCAAGATGTTAAGCCCAAAGAGCATGGGTCTACATATGGGTTACGGACTACAAATAAGACCTTATTTGGCTCCCTAGCCTAAATATCCCACATTAATGTAAATGGGTTTCCTAACCCACATCAAGTAGTAATAAATCCACTTAAAGGAAATCACACGTTATAAACCAGCATATACATACTATTAATATGTGTAATGTTATATATATTTTTAGTAAGGATTTTTCACATAATTGAGTTTTAATTTAAGAAACTACTATCACTCTTAAACCAACTACACATAATAGGCAAGTGCACCTGTCGTATAGTAGTATAGTTTTATACAATAACTGAGTATCAATTCGTGGAAACAATGGCTGCCAATACTAAATCATCATCATTATTTAACCAACCAATTGAGTGAATTTGTGGATATAAAATTTGAGTAAATAGTTAGCAAAATTAATCTAACAAAGCAAGAAAATAAAGATGAAGATACATAGTCAATAAAAGATACCACTTGACATAACCAATGACAAGAGGGATTCATGACATGCACCATGGTTTTCTCAATCATAAGCATAAAGATGCACATTTGACCAATTTTACTAAACCTTCAACCTTCATTCACTATTCTAGTCAAATGTCACAACATTACATACAAAAGATGCAATTATATGCATAAGTCTTGTAAGAACATGCGGTTTTCCAACATAACATGCTTACAACACCCATAAGGTTGAACATTTCATCAAACTAGAACAAACACACAAAATCATTGAAGAATAATCATAGAATCAACATAAACATCACCAAAAATCATATACAAGTTGTTAAATCATGCTAAGTTTCATCTAATCCAAGTTATAATAAGTATTTAGCCCATGAGACTTATAAAAATCATACCCAAACTCAAGAAAATGGAAGAACTCATAGTAGATCTAGATGAATTCAAACCAAATCAAGTGGAAGTAGGTTGGATGATGTTTGTATCTTCTTGAAAGTGCTCGATTTTCAATCTTAGCCTTGAATCTTCAAAGATTTGCTCAAAATCACCTAAAAGGCTTCAGAGAACTAGGTTTTTGTGTAAAAAGGTGAATATGTCTCAAATGGGGGAGAATTAGGTATATATCATGATTTCAGCTCGAACATGCCCATATTCATAAGTAACATGGGTATGTTCTGCATCAGGTCAACAAAAAATTAATTTTAGCTTTTCAACATGGGCAAGTTGGTCTGAACATGGGTATGTCACCATGTTTTTCTCCTCAAAGCTTCACCAAATCTTAATTTTTTCACAAAAATCATCAACCTACCTTTTGAAACCTAAAACATTCAATATAAATATAAATAAGTGTCTAATTGAATGATTTACAACCAAAAATGCACAAAATGGGGATGAGTACACATTATTTATATGTGTAATTATTAACATATCAACTATCCATATGTGATATATAAGAGTCTTCCTAGACTATTACTATCAATAACCATCATAAACATTGAAAATTAAAACTTTAAATAACTTTAACTCTATAGAGAAAACTTTCCAAAGATAGAATCTTCTATGAAAGAAACTAATGAGCTAAGGTATGATGTATGTGCACAAGGTTAATGTGAAAATACATCATAGGTAGGTTATTGTAGCAAGCTGCTATTCAAGTTTAAAGAATCTTTTGTAACCAAACACCAATACTTGGTGAGTCTCGTGTACTCCCTTTTTTGTTTTATCGTTTGGTATGAATACATGCCTCTTAATAAACAATGTACTCACGATCAAGATGGTTCCCTTTTATATCTCGTTTAGCAAACCATTAACTATAATTAGAGCCATTAGTAAAGTGGATAGTACTATCTAGGGGAAAGCCCCCTTGTGCAAGTGGAAACCCACTTGTCATGCATGTTTACCATTATTATATGTCCATCAAAGGGAACATAGGCATCATGGGATAATACAAACAAAGACTAGGGCATTATTGGTGGATAGCATTGTGTCTAGTATAGAATTGGATGTGAAACTTGTTTATTATGCACTTGTTTGAATTAAACTATTTTACTTAACTCTTTTTTAAAACCTTGTGAGTTCTCACTAGTTTTTTTGCTGACAAAATACTTTTAAGCATGTATTTCAGGAATATAGACTATGGGGAATGTTTGCAATGCACGTACACTGATTTGGGAATAGGCTTTCGAGTGGTCCTGAAGATAGACTAACTTTATTTTATTTTAAATGTTGTATCTTGATAGGATGGTGTTCACCATGTCCTTTATGCATGATTCGTACTAGACAATTCATGTTCATGATAATGTTAGGCAACGGCGTATCTATATTGGGATGAAAGGGGCAACCGCCCACCATAAATTTGTTGAACTGTTATATGTATATGAAAATCCCTACCGAGCCCCCATAAAATTATGTAACTTCCAACCTTAAAACTTTAAAACTTAAGAGAAAGCAGCAATGTGGCAAACACAAGTCGGGGGTGGCACTACAATAAGGTTACAGTCTGACGAACTACATTTTCTCGCTAACTGAGGTCTGTAACCTAGTAAATTTAAGTACTTTTACCCTCAAATAATCAAGTAGGTAGTAGAAAGAAAAAATATATATCAAGTATCAAACAAGATAAATTTATGAGTAAATTACACTTTTCGTCCTTTAGCTATATAGAAAATTTCAGGTTTCGTCCTTAAACTAAAGAAATTACAGTAAACATCCTTTACGTTTAAAAAAACTTGCACGTTTCATCCTTTACTCTAACGGACTTTAATTTTGTTTGTTAAATCAGGTCATGTGCAAGTCACATGAGGGAAATTTAGTCATTTCAATCCATATGAATATTAAAACAATAAAATAAAACTAAACCCACTTAATCCACATCATCATCATCTTCACCATTCACCATCTTCACCATCCACCGCCACCACCACCACCCCCCCTTTATCATCATCTACCACCACCACCATCTCAACCTTCAAAAACGCTCCACCACCATCATCACCCCCATCAAACCCCAACCCACAAACACCCGACCACCACAACCATCCGTCCACCACCACTGCACCCAATTAAAACATCAAAACACATCTTCCCGAGCACCCGACCACCACAAACATTGTCTAATCCACCATACCCATCTTCCCACCAAGAACCAAACTTCATACCAACCAAAATCACACCCAATAAAACATCATGAAAGGATCCCAGCATCTAGTTTGATCAATTAGATTAGATTTGCAGCGGAATTAGTACACGAATTAGACAAATTCAAACAAGAACACATGAGATATAGCAATGTAACAGTACGATTATAGAATAAGAGAGAGTTTCTGCACAAAAGATGTATTTCATTCAATATATGCTTCGACAACATTACAATTAGGTCATCTTTCCTTTTATAGGGAAAGATGACGTCAGCTGATGTCACTTGACAGTGACATCTAACTGTTATTACAACAAACTACTGATAGTTACACAACTACTGAAGATG
>BJCN01335584.1:11791-23399 GCA_018326445.1 Flaveria brownii
ATATAAATTACTTATATTTAATTACATATATAAATATAATTAAAATATAGTTAAATCTGATCCAACCGGTCCGACCGGTCCGACCACCAAACCAGTAAGACGTCCGGTTCGACGTCCGATCCGGTTCTGAAAACATTGATTGGTATTGAAGTTGTTTACGGTCTCACAAACACAATCGAATATAATTTCTTGTTTTTGTTTGTTTGTTAAGGAACTGAACTTGTTTACGAAAGGTTTATGAACACATAAACAGACGAACGCAAACAAATATAAACAAACATATATTATTTTAGAATATTAAAATCAACATTTTTAGTACAAAAATAAAATATAATTAACCATCTTAATAAATATAAAGTTAAACGCTTAGCATAATAATCATAAAAATAATTATCTCAAAATAATGTCTTAAAGATCTAGGCTTCGAATGAATTGAACTAAAAACAAAAACAAAAACCTTTAATGAACAAATATAAGCAAAAAAGATTAATGTAAGTAAACTGACATATTATTGAATGTAAACAGAATCGTCCATTCAGTTATTAAACGAACAAATGCAATTGAAGTTGTTAAACACAGAACCAATTTTATATAAAAAATTATGAAAACAGTATAATTCAATTGTGCTTCTCTTCTCTATAACTTTGAGATTGTTTTTCATGCAATACGTACCAGTTATTTCAAATGAAAGAATTAAAAGACTCGTAAAGTTAAAATGAAAAAGAAAGAAGAACATTAGAGCATAGATTGTAAGTTTGCACTATGAAAGTAAGAATCATGGCGTTTTGGTGGATTTGGGAGAAGAGTTGTTATGAATAGGGCGTCGTTTTCTCAAGTGCGAATAATCCATAGTAGTCAATTGAGTCGGGTCGGATCCTTGTGCTCCATATACCATCCCTTTCTTCGAAGTTTCAACTACAAATATTGGAGCTTTCTTTTTGTCATCGTTAAACACCATATCTTGATCTCCATACCCTTCATCCTGATCAAAACATAACTCCAAACATTAGCACTTTCATCGTAACAAGAAATACAAACATAATAAGTTTAAATTTTGAATCTTTTCTCAGTTTAAATATCTTGGTGAAGTGATTACTCTTGCGAATCCGTTTGAGATATGACCGAGGTTATATGAATTCTAACGTATTACTGATAGAAAGGTTAGCTAGCAACGGACTACTGATCTTTAAAAGTCCGTTTCACCGAAAGATTAACGATGGATAACCACCGATGTGCCTTTACTGATAGAAAGTCCATCAAAAATATTTCTTTGAAAACAAAACAGAATTTTTAACTTTAGTTTGTTGAATATCCATCTAAAAAACCCAAACATGAAACTTTAACATCAGTTTACCGACTAATTTACCAATGACTATTAATTTCATTGGTATAATTATGTTGGTAATTGAAGTTGTAGTGAAGGACCACACAAGAGTTAGAAAGTTACCATCCTTTTTAGCATCAACTTTCTTGAAAGCCCATGAGAAAGATGCACCTTTTGGTAATAACCTGCAGAAAATGTAGACATATCATGCATAATAACCATGCAAGAAACATGAGAGCATACTTGAGGGATGGGAGCGCTCTTGTAAGCGCTTGAGTCCCTCTGGCAGAGGTATCAAGCTGTGATTTTCATGACCCATTGGAAGCAGGAAATTGAAAAAAAATATATAAAATAAATATACCTAACTCATGAAAAGTTTGTATCTGATGGCTAAGGAGAAAAGCAGCATCGTTTGTCATCAAAACCGAAGCCCTAACACAACACAGCATTATCATCAACGCAATCATCATCATCTCCAAGCTTAATTAGTGGCAATAATGTAGTTATGTAGCATGTGACATGAGATATATGGATGTTATTTTGTGGGTTCTGTTAGTAATCAAGTGAAATAGGAATGATTCTCCGTAACTGTGTGTGGTCTGTCATCTGTGTGTGTTTATGTGATAGAGAGGATTTACAAAAGCACAAAGTGTAAGAGTTTCAATATATAAGTAACAAGTGCATAGATATCCTAATCAATCTTCATAAATGATAAGGTTTTATGACATTATCAAACTCTTTTTTTCATCATATATGTTAGTCGAAAGATCTAAAATTTGTCTGATGCAAATGAGCGATACATCTAACATGAATTGATCCAAGACTATTTTGGTAAAGAGGGCAAAAATAGCGGCGCATGGAATCTGCATTGAATATAGGTTTAGAGAGACAGGAGGCTGCAATTGATAAGACCATATTGGTCACATTATCACCATATATGATGGGAGGACCATTAGGTTATATCAAATTTAAACATACATCTCTATCATACCACCAAATTGCTGATATATTGTTACAAGTGATGCAAAAGTTCATCACATACTTTACTTGATCAACGAGCCAACCAAGTACACCTAAAAGAAGCAAACCTCAAAACCCAAAAAGGAATTTTGTTACACAGTTCGTTAACGACGGTATCAACTTCTCCAAGTGATTATCATGTATTTGTCTGTCGCTGAAAGTCATCAGTGAAAATTCGATTTCGTGTTTAGCAGGACATTTTGGCATAACCTCAAATCACCTTTACACATAGTGTAAACTTCCAAATATCTAATGTTTTGGACTTTTGGGTCCTTTGCACAAAATGTATACATGTCTACATATGCAATGGAAATCTGAAGTTGAATATGAACAAAAATAGTTTTACCCATTATGTACATTTCATATCCATCTAACAATAATTAAAGGTTTGTCTGGTCTAATTTAGAGATGAAGACAGAAAGGTGGATGTGATGTACCTCTTGCCTCATCTTCTTTATCCTTATTTTATATAATAATCACTCCTAAAAAAATGGCAAGTCTTAACATATGATTTAATTGAAGATTTACGCTAATAATCAAACTTAAAATGTAACACACAAATTTTGTAAATTATTTTGAAACAATATTTGACTCAATTTCTTGTTGTAATAAAACATGATATACATTTTTTCATAAAACAAACGTACTGGAAGTCTTATTATATAGGGGATTATAATTTACAACCAAACAACCGTATCGATATCAAACTAAAACAAACAAACAAACACACAAAAATACATAAGAAATTTGTAAAGATTTTTTTGCCCGGGCAAGCACTGTGACTACCGTATGAGTATTGTAGGAGATGTGAGAAGCAACACTTGCACCACAAGACTACAACACTTCCACCATAGCCATACAATACTTATGCATCAGCCGACCACAACCTAGGCACGTGAGTTTATATAATTCAAACATGAGACACAGTACAATATTAGACCTCTGACTCTATAACACGCCCACACAAATATAAAGACGATGTTATTGTTCTTCAGCTAGTTTCTGTGTATATGAAGAGTAAAAAATCACCCAAGAAATCTGAAGATTATAATTACTAAAGCTGAACCACACGCTACAAGTCAGAGATAAATAAAAACAAATATATTTAAACCTCAATTACAACTCCAGAACACAATGCCTAAGAAAATTTTAATTTGTATGTATAAAAGATGCATGAATTCAGAATCTACAGCATAAAAGCCCATGCCTCCATCCGCGATGCTTCTGTAAGTGTCTCCTATCAGCTTTAGCCATTCTTACAGGACTGCTGTTCCACTCATTCTGTAATCTACAATTATTACCAAAATAAAAAAATGTTAGATGTTATAAGCAAATTACGACAAAAACGTGCAGTTTTTGCATTGGTTATTACATGGGAAAGGCAAAGGATCGGGTGCTAGTTGTGCTGCTATCTGATCGGAGAGATGTGCTTCCATTAAACGCTATTGGCCCGGAATAAGTTATGTGTTCTGAACCAGGACCTGCAACAGAGAAACTCGACTCTCCCTCACCACGGTGAACTAGGTTAGCCGTTGCAACTTTATCTGAACCCATATCCTGGAGCTTAGGTGCACCATTCGGCTCTATGGAAAGTTCATCAACATGTTCAAGATTCTCAATGTTATGAACATGTTCACTACTAGCTGCTGGTTTGGTGCTGTTGAGATTCAAAGTGTTGTCTGCGTCCACCATGCTTCCACACTCAACAGGCCTTTTTGAGATTTCTTCTACAGGACTCTGGCATTAGGAACACTACAATCAGACCCAAACTTGCAATGGAAGTTAGATTTTGATTTTGTGATATAATATGTAAAGTACACATTCATGTGCTTTCAGATCTCGTGTGTTGAAAACCATTATTATTTTTTCCAAGTACAACCTCATTCGTAGGGAATAAAGGTGACAAAATGGATGGGTTGGATATCAGATTCATGTCAAAAAGAGTAAAATTTTAGTACGGGTCAAAGCAGTTCATGTTGGGTTGAGTTAAAACTCTCTGTATGACCTGTTTGAGATACAACATAACATAAATTGACCCGTTCATAGACCAACGTGTCAAGATTGCAACCTCTAGTAGGAACAAAACTACTAACCACAAGAGGCTGTTGATCAATGGCTTCGAGGAGAGATTTAAGTGATGGAAGAAGTCGATCTTGTTCCAAGGAGGGCCCGCTATTAGAAACTACTTGCTCCGTAGAAACACTATCCAATAAACTGTCACTTGAATTAACCATTTCTTCACCATGCTGCAGTGAGATATCTGGATCATTATCATCAGTAGCTTTTGAAACAGTAACAGAGTCTGAAGAGCACATGAACTTCTCAGGGGCAGATTTGGAACTTCCATTTCCATCGTCACTATCATCTTTATGAATTTCCTTCAATTCATTTGGACCAACAGAGTCACTTTCTTCCTCGTACCCACACTTTTTGTAATCGGGTATTGAATCCTGTAAATCTTGAGCTGGAGTCTCTGTATCAATACTTATGTTGCCCATATTTTTATCATTGATAGACTCGTTCACAGGCAAATCGGCATCAACTTCTTGGGCCCCAAAAAATGCATCAGATTTTTTTTCAGTCACTTCATCACAATTATCTCCAATATTCATACGATCATTATAAGGTTCTAGAACAGGCAAACCAGTATCAGTTTTCACATTGGCTCCAGAACATAAATTAGAGGCCCCAAAAAATGCATCAGATTTCCTTTCAGCCACTTCATCACAGTTATCTCCAATATTCATATGATCATTAAAAAGTTCTAGAACAGGCAAACCAGTATCAGTTTTCACATTGGTTCCAGAACATAAATTAGATTCCATGTAATAATCTTCCATGGTCGAAAATCTCAACTGTTCAGGATTCAGCATCTCATTATTGTTCTCATCAAACAAAATTCTTTCTCCATGAGGTATTCCTTCATCGACACAAATATCCTTAACATGAAAAGCACCCTCCTTGTAACATAGTAACAACTCAGGCAAATCACATTCGGTAACATTTTTATCTGTGTAAACTTCTGTTTCTTTCTCACAAAATTCTGTCGGTCCTAAAGAATTTCTCAACTTATCATGCTCTATATTTGAATCCTCAAGTTCTTGAGTCCACAAGTTAAGCTTTTCATTCTCTTCATCTGATAAAAAAGGGTTTGTGTATCTTCTAGGGCTCTCTTTCATGGCTTCCTTCGGTTCATATGTGTCAAAAGTTGCTTCTTTTGGATTCAAATCAAGTATAGTATAGACTTGCACAGATTGCCTATATGATAAACTACAGCTTCTTTTAGAGGGTACAAAAGGAATGCAAAAATTATCATGACATGTTGAAAACATGGAATACTATAAAATATTGTCAACTCGAAACTCATAAACACAATATGAAAGTATGACATTAGTAGCACTACCATAACAAATTTAAAAAAAAAAAAAACCGTAAAGTTCAAGTTGAGACAAACACCAAGCAAGTCAAATGTTATCAGCAAGGATGACCAAATATCGTAGCTAAACTAAAAAACGTACGACAAAAGTCAAAGTCTTGTCTATCATGAGCAATAAGCTATGAATTTTGCATTTCAAATTGAGTGTGAGCCGCGAAAATTGAAGTTTTCCTCAAATACAAACAAGAAACGGAAGGAAGTAAGAAAAAGTTGATCATAAATCAGCAATAATGTCCATATATGAGACAATAAATAGAGAGCTACATCTGGTTGCTCAAAGACAAACTAAAAATTGTCACTAGTTCATTTCAACAGTCAACAGCTTGCCAATAAGCATATGAATACAGAACAGCATCTAACCAAAAATAAAACTTGAAAAGATTCGTTAGAAGACAACAAATTCAAAGAATAACAAATGAGAGGTAACTGACAATTCTACAACATAGAGAACGGGGAAAAGACAACACAGAAAAGTTAAAAAGTTACATTAAAATAAAATCCACTAAGCTCATTTTAAGAGCAATTCCACTAGCATAGAACAGCTAAAAAACCTTTTTACATTCCTCAGGTTTGTTCCCTTACAACCTTCTTATTTGTCAGTAACCTTATACCCTGCTAGATCAAAATCCCCAATTTTTTATTAGGGCTTGGCTAAAAACAAACAGCACTTTACAATCTCATCACCAAATTTATCAAACCCTAGTGCAATAAAATTCTAAACAGATCCGAACAAATTCACAATTTGTAACCACACATTAGCGATCAAAAGTACGAAATTAATCACAATACCTGTAAATCAAAATCAACCAAATCAAACACGCATCGTCTCCGTCACTGCTTCAGAAGAGACAATCGACACTACAAAACACAAAAACAGCTTTAGATTATTTATTTCCCAATGGACGCTGCAATCACATACAGAATCAAAAGAAGAATAACGCGACAAACTAAACAACTCACCATAAAATGAAAATGAAGTAAACTGTAAACAAACAACAACAGATCCGCAGTTTACGGTAACGATAGATTCACAGAACCGAAAAGCAATCAAATAAACAAACAAATTACACGGCGTTTGATTTACGTACGTCAGTAGAACTCAAGCCACTTGCGAAAACGAATCTCAACTCATTAAAACCTAATTACTCTAATCATCTACATTTCTCAGAGCATTTATGACACATACAGCGACAGATACAGAACCAAATGCGCCTCCACATAAAAATTGTCGCATTAGCCACACCAAAAAAACAAAAAAACAAAACACAAACAGTCAATTCTTCAAAAACACATTCCATATTTCAATACAGAAATCGTGAATGAAAATGTTGAAAATCGGTCACCTGAAAACTTAAGAATCGGTTGAGATCTTCTTCGCCGGAGATGTCATCAGAAACTGACGCCGGCGGCCGGAGGAGAGAGAATAGGTGCCGGAAAAGTGTGGAGAAAAGGTGAATCTGAATGGAACAGAGAGGCAGTCAGATGTGTGTGTGTGATGAGGGAATGTGACAAACTCATTGCTTGTGAATGGGGATTGGGGATCTGTTTTGTTTAATGTTTTGATATTAATAATATATTATTATTATAAATATTATTATTATTATTTATTTTTTTAACGACAAATATACGACCCTGCTTCAGAGGGTATGTGTTATCTTAATCGGGCTCATCTATCCGTATCCCAGCCGAGACCGCATCTCCAACCCCCTCATGAGCAAACTTATTGTTAAGAAAACCTCATGACTTAACTCTGAGCATTTTTTGCTCAGAACAAGACTTGAACCCATGATTTTCCCTTTATTTACATGTTATGGGTATCTCAACTTAACTAGTTCAACTTAACTAGTTAGACTAAGGGGCTGTTTGATTTTGGCTGACCCAGATGACCCGGCTGACTGGCTGACTCGTTCAGCCGGTCAGCCCGTTTGTTTTTGTAAAAATGATGCTGCTGACCGAGTTGACCCGGCTGACCACCCTTTGTTTGACTGACCCGGTCCTTGTTTTTGAAGGTGCTGACCAAGTTATTAGATGGGTCAATTTGCAAACAGCCCCTAAGAATCATTGGTTATTCATTATAAATATTATTATTATTATTTGTTGGTTAAGTTTTTATAATTTTATAGATCTGTGGTGTGGGGCCAGCTGGTTTATAACGTGGGGCCTAGTTTCCACCAGCACCGCCATCATTGGGCATACCGCATACGGGCGGTGGTTTGGGTGAAGACC
Source organism: Flaveria brownii (assembly GCA_018326445.1). NCBI lineage: Eukaryota > Viridiplantae > Streptophyta > Magnoliopsida > Asterales > Asteraceae > Flaveria > Flaveria brownii. Next base: position 19,798 of record BJCN01335584.1, read on the forward strand.
ATGGTGGCAATGGCATCATGTGTTTCATACTTAATTTAATTACAAATTTGCAGTGGGTCATCTGGTCTAAGATAGCTTAGAGTTTAGACTAAAAGTGTTTAAAATCTATGATTCAAATCTAACTCAAGTGAGTTTTTCTACGGTGATGGTCTAGTGGTTTTTTTTTATTAATGGTGTTTATGAATGAGTCAGATTTAAATAGTTAAATTAGTATAAACGGTTGATCTTTTGTTTAAATAAAGACTTACTCTGGTGATAAAAAGTTCGAAAAGTTGTTTCAAAATTATTTTATTTCCAAAGTTATTTATAAAATGTACATCACAAATAATTAAATTGTAAAACATAATAAGATTATGCTATAGATTATATAATATAATCCAACTTATTATATTACAGGACAACTAAGTTCTAATATTATAAGTTGTTCATCCACAGCAATTATACAACAAACATTCAATTGATTTAAATTCATTCATAAAGCATTTTAGATCATAAATCTTTTTAAATCACTTTTCAAACGTATTATTGTTTACATATTGTATTTGTAAGCTCAGTTTTTTTTATAAAAAAATAACAAGTGTTAAATAGATATAGTTGTTAGGTATAAAATGTTTGGCGACATAAAAGAACATACATAAACATATTAATAATTGTATGGATGATTACTTTGAAAGATATTTACATAGTTTTACACTTAAAATATATACACTTATTTTCACATGCTACTTTAACATCTTATTTTTAGAAGCATTTTTTTTTCAAAAATAGAAGTTTGATTTCACACGTGTTAAGATTTAGAATTTTTTAGAAATCTTATTTTTTTCTTTAATTAATACTTTAACCTTCCTAGAAGCTATATGTCGAACATATGTTTATCATATTACACTAATTACCTAATATGAATTTAGCAAGTCTGTGATGAATAGTACTATTCATCGATGAATAGTACTATTCACCACACCCCCACTCCCACCCCACCGTCTCCGACCATACCCACCTCACATCACCACCCAATTCCAACAAACCATGGCCCATCTTGCCCTCCTACCTCCCATGGACCCTAAATCCTAACACCCCTTTCAGATCTTGCGAAGCCTACTTCGGAAATGGCTTCACCCGCCGCCTCGATCTGCTCAAACCCTCTCCGGAGGGCTACCGGAGATCGTTATCCGACGGCGGAGGTGGGTGGTTTAGGTGCTTTTACAGTCAGACGTTGAGGAGCTCGATTTGCGAAAAGGGTAGGTTGAGGATGCATCCGGAGAAGACTAAGATGTCGATCGGCGGTGAGGTGTTGGAGAGTGTGATTGGGAGGTCGGCGGTCGGAGGAGCTCCTCAACACCGCCGTCACACCGGTACCTCCGTCGCACGACGACCGGTGAATGAGAAGAAGCGGGACCCGGAGCCGGTGCCGGAGCCGATGGATGTGACGGAGGAGGAGGAGATTAGGGGGAAGAGAGCAGAGGCGTTGAAGGAGAAAGAAGCTGGTAATGCTGCTTATAAGAAGAAGGATTTCGAAACTGCAATTGCACATTATACTAAGGCGTTGGAGTTGTATGATGGTGATATCTCATTTTTGACGAACAGAGCTGCAGTTTATATGGAAATAGGGAAGGTATGTTTTTCTTCTTCTTTGATTCAATCAGAGTGATAGAAATCATAGATTAGTAGAATTCATCTTTAATAGATTCCAGTGAAGCAATTAGATTGAAGATTAGTATAGGATTTGTAGTTTGTCTTTACTCTATTGATGAAATGGGATCAAACTTATGGTAATCTGATAACAAAATTGCTTGTAGTATGATGAATGCATTAAGGATTGTGATAAAGCTGTTGAGAGGGGAAGAGAGCTCCGATCGGATTATAAAATGGTTGCTAAGGCTTTGACAAGAAAAGGAACTGCTTTGGTTAAGTTAGCCAAGACTTCCAAAGATTACGAGCCTGCAATCGAGACATTTCAAAAGGCTCTTACAGAGCATCGCAACCCGGACACGTTGAAGAAGCTGAACGATGCAGAGAGAGCAAAGAAAGAGTTGGAGCAGCAGGAGTATTATGACCCTGTACTTGCAGATAAAGAACGCGAGAAAGGGAATGAGTGCTTTAAAGAGCAGAAGTACCCAGAGGCTATCAAGCATTACACGGAGTCTTTGAGAAGAAACCCGAAAGATGCAAGGGTAACTAACTGTCTTCTTCTTCTTCCACTTACCATTGATTATACAGTTAACAAATACGTATGAATTGATGGTAATGTGCGCGAATGAACCTGTTTGCAGGCATACAGCAACAGAGCTGCTTGCTACACGAAGCTTGGTGCAATGCCAGAAGGGCTGAAGGATGCAGAGAAGTGCATAGAGCTTGATCCAAAGTTCACAAAGGGATACACAAGAAAAGGTGCAATACAGTTCTTCATGAAAGAGTATGATAAAGCTTTAGAGACCTACCAAGAAGGACTCAAACACGATCCCCAAAATCAGGAATTGCTAGACGGGGTTAGAAGGTACAACCAATCCCTAATTGTTATGTTTATGTGAATTTTGATTTAAGTTAATAATAACATGAACGTTACTCGACTTTTGCAGCTGTGTTCAGCAAATTAACCGGGCCAGCCGTGGTGATTTGACACCTGAGGAATTGAAAGAGCGACAGGTTTGATTTGAATCAATCGAGTCCGTTTTCTGTTTTTTTATAGGTGTAACATGACATGAGTGTTATTCTGTTGATGCAGGCTAAGGCAATGCAGGATCCTGAGATTCAGGGGATTCTTACTGATCCTGTGATGGCACAGGTATTGAAGGATTTACAAGAGAACCCAGTGGCAGCACAGGATCACATGAAGAATCCATTGGTGATGAACAAAATCCAGAAACTCATAAGCTCTGGGATTGTGCAGATGAAATAGAGGTTTATTTTCTCACCATTATTTGCAATGAATTTACTCTTGTAGCTGTGAATTTCTATTTTGTCTGTGGTTTGAAACCTCATTACTGATGAAAAGTTTATCATGTCTGTTTTGCAATTTGTAAGCTATAGTATTCTTAATAATGAACCATGTTTACCAGTGTAGAAACGAATAACAGCTATATCTCATGGGTCTAAAAATCTGCACGAGACGCACTGGGGCTATAAGGTCCCCGTGTTTTTTTTTGTTAAAACACCTCTAATTAGTTTCCATATTTAGTAAACAAAACATGTTACTGTACTTGTAACAACTATAACACATGAATTTATCAATCAGCACATACCATATAGACAGTAAGAGTTCTTAAGATTAAATATATTGATACCAAATTCTAAAGAATAGCAATATCAAATTGTAACAGTATATACCAAGTTAATATTATCAAACTAGAAGAGGACATTAAGATTAAGAGTTGTATGAAAGCAGTGGCATGAGACTGTAAGCTAAAAGACTGTTTGGTAGCCTTTTAATAGTCATTAAAAGACTACATTTTTGTGGTTTAACATTAATGTTGAATGGTTACTTCAATGGCTATAAAGGCTGCGGATTGAAAGATAAGAAGTAACATCAAAGAGGACATGCGGCCATAAGGAATCCTGGTGGTGGAATGAAAATGTACAGGAAAAGATAAGAATTAAACAACAAA
>BJCN01335589.1:427-15062 GCA_018326445.1 Flaveria brownii
TATTGTCACGTGTCATTCATACAGCGAAAAGTTGTTTTAATGAAAATTTTGCATCCCTTAAATTTCGCATCCTTATATATCATTATTATATGTTATCTTATATATTAGAAGATTATTAATATTAGTTGTTAATTTCTAATTGTAAATATTCGTTATTTTAGTTTTTTCAATCCGTGTAACACACGGGACGTTAGGCTAGTGTATGAATAAACTAAGTGATTTTCTAACGAAATGCAAAAAATGGGCAATAAAAACGTGTAAAAGAATAAAAAGTAGGGCAAACATTCTTACCCAACTTCAAGGGCCACTTGGTTCGAGTATCACTTGATGCAATATGTTACAGGTGGGTCATGAGTTTTACCCCATAGTGATCCTCCAGACAATGAGTTTCTCCTGCAATAGTGAGTGGGTTGGGTAAGTAAAAATTATCATTGTATTAAAGCTACATAATGTATAAAACTAATTAAATAATGAATATATCTCTTTTTGTTAGAAAAAAGGGTTTTGAAAATTTGAGGACCTATATGAGGTTTATTTTTTTAATAAGGGTGGCCGATGTTAATGTCATGAACTACAACGTAAAAAATAATAAATTATAAATTTTGTTCTTTATTTTGTCTTAATTATAGAACTAGTAATGTCCTTACGCGTGTTGCGCGGGGAATTTCACTACAGGGTCGAATTTCAAAAACTTAGAAAAAAAACACATAGTAACTTTATCACTTTAGCGCAAACAAAATAAACCCAAAAAATTATAAAGCAAACTTAACTGAAACAGCTGTTACAAGATAAAAATTAAAAGAATTAAAAAATATAAGTAACAAAATAAACACAAATACAAAAACACATCGTAACGGCATTACTTTGATGTAAACAAAAATATAAAAAACTTAGATGACACAATCACTACGCGATGAAAGTTCAAAGAATTTAAACAATATGTAATAAATTTGAGATTGAAATAAAAATATAAAAATTAAAAAGTAAGATAAGGTTCTTCTCTATGCATCTAAGGTTCTATCAATATACTCTAAATAAATCCCACCGATAATAGAAGTTATAATGTCTAAATTTTTAATTTCTTATCAAGTTAAAATCAACTTATTTATCAATCCAAATTCTTAATTTAAAAGTTTCAATTTCTTATCAAGTTAAAATCAACTTATTTATCAACCAAAATTCTTAAAATAGTTATTTCAAAGTTAATTTATATAAATCATAATTATTATATTATATATTAAATTATTATTATGACATGTAGATAATTATTATATTATATATAAATCATAATTATAGGGGCAAGAATGTAAAAAAGCAACATTTTAGTGATCAAAACAAAAGGAACAAAAACTACTATAATGGAAATGCAAAAAGGTTAAAAAATATTGTAACCAACACTCATCTTTTATATAGACTAGTATTTTAATTTCCCGCGCCTTGCAGCGGGCAAACGTAGTAACATCGAAAGGTGTCTCGTGTAACTAAATGATAAAAAGCATAACAAACCGAAAAAATATCATCACATTTTTAACATCAAAAGTACTTAAAATAATCTAATGGTAAAAAAACCATAAAATCTTGGTTTAATCTTTTTAGTTACATGTGTGTTATCCTCTTAAAATTGATGCGGATAGGTTCGTTAGAAAAGAAAATTGAAAAACAAAATAAGTAAGTCTATCATTTGCATTTTAATAGTTTTCACATAAGTTAATGCCTAACCACTAAAAGTTTACATAAAAAATTGAAATCGTATTATATATTTAGATTTTACTACTATGTATAACTATATTAGAAAGCTATTTAAATAATTTAAACTAAATTTAAAATTAAATGAGATTATGTTCTTTTCTTCTCACCTTTGTACGTTCTTGAACCACCGTTGACAACCGCCAGCCACCGCCTCCCACTCCCTATTGCGACAACCAAGGACCATCACCGATCTCCAATCTTCCAGCGACAAAGAACCACCCCGCCACCCCTTCTGTCGGCGACCAAGGACCACCACCTGCAGCCCCTATACTCTCTCTCCTAATAACCCTAAAAAGCAGTTACTCGTATGAACTCTAACCAACACCATCATCTTCATTACATATTTCTTTCACGGGTACATCGATCTTTATCTCCCCTAATGGCCTTACACTCACTTGGATTCACAAAGCTTTGTTTAACCGAAGCTAGGGCTCCGTATAACCGAAGACAATTACTGTTCTTGGACTTCATGTTGGTAATTCTCTTGGAGAGAGAAGAGAGAAATGACTAAAAGTTTCAATTTCTTATTTATCAACCAAAATTCTTAATATAGTTATTTCAAAGTTAGTTTATATAAATCATAAGTATTATATTATATATTAAATTATTATTATGACATGTAGATAATTATTATATTATATATAAATCATAATTATAGGGGCAAGAATGTAAAAAAGCAACATTTTAGTGATCAAAACAAAAGGAACAAAAACTACTATAGTGGAAATGCAAAAAGGTTAAAAAATACTGTAGCCAACACTCATCTTTTATATAGACTGGTTATTATCCTGCGCGCGTTGCGCGGGGGGAATTCTCTAACAATCAACTAAGATTGTCCACAACGCTAAAGGGTATCCTTCCCATAAACAGTCCCAGTCAACATGCCATATCAGCTTTCCACTAACTTCTATTCATTCTTCCCATAATCAACTTTATCCCAACACCATCCTTCCCACAAACAACCATTAAAAACCCATAAAAAAGAAAGCAGCACACATTTTTTTGACGTGGGCCCTACAAAATGCATCCATGGAGCGCCCTTGGGAAAGGGCGGGTGAAAGACGGATGGATCTGCGCAACGCAGCCCTTCCGAAAGGCGGCACGGGCGGAACTAAGGGCAGGGCGTTGTGGACAGTCTAAGGAATACATAAGAGTTCTACGATAAATCAACAAAGGAATACATAAGACTTCTTCTACGATACATAGGTTTAAATATTTTGTAATGCAAATAGTTAATTTAATACTAATAATCAAATAATATCTAATTATACAAAAAAAAATAAACTCATACATATATGCCTAATAGAAAACACAAAGCCATGTCAATACAGATTCGGATTGGAAGACCTGTCTGTGACTGTTGATGGCAACCTTACGACAGCATGAGGGCCTTCCAAGGCTTTAGCTGCATAATACTCTGTCTCACTCACACACATACACCTACAAATAACCAAAGCATTCATCTCTCCATTTCTTCTCCAACCCTTCTAGCTTGATCATTAATTTGTACGAACAAAATCAAGTGGATGTTCAAAATGAATAATTATGAAGCAAAATAACTCAATTAATCATCCAGAAAACATAAGAATCAACCTTTGACCTGAGATTGCTCTTTTATTGTTGCATTACTCTCGAAGTATATGGTTGGGTAACAAACTTTAATCGGCAACATGAATTGTATCAATGAAAACCAAAAAATGTAATGTTTTTGGCCATCATCAAAGACCACACAACCTGTACTTTTAGTTCCTATAACATTTTGTATTAAATACGTTGGCACAGCTACTCCAAGAATATCTTTTAGCAAACTTAAGGTCGAAAGTGTCAATTATAATTATATGATATAAAGTTCTGTTGACTTGGAGAAACTAAAATCAGATTATAATACCAGGGGTTAAGACCAAAGTCCATAAAGAATAATCTAGTTGCTAAATTCCATTTGGAGCACACTATAGTCATTATCACGAAGCTATTGAGACCAAAAGGTTTATCACTTGATTTCCATTGGTCAAGAGCCTCTAGTCTGGTCTCAAATCATCGATGCTTTCTTATCACAAAACACCATATCAACCAACCATACGTAAACCAAAATGTAGCGCATAACCAAGGATTGGAAGGCAACGAATAATATACGAAGAAGTTCTTGCAACAGATCAAGATACTTCTCCACCCACAACAACAGACACAATATCACAAATAACCACTAATAAGCAACATCTACAACAAAAAAGCAGAGATTTGGAAACATGATCAAATCGGTAATCGATTAACAAATATGAAAATATATATGCATGCTTAGAAAAGATGGTAATCTAAAATCACGAGAAGAACACATCACCGTAATCGGGGTGCGATGCCGGAGAGGAGAAGACCTGAGGTAGCGCCTGGATGGTTGTGCGAGCAGAGCAAAGCGGTGCCATTGCCATTGCCTTGATAGAAGACCAGACGAAGAAAGAAAGGGGTTGAGGTGAGAGAGATGCGTATTCCTGAAAGCTACACTTTTAGAAATACGTGTCAAAACCTACAGAGAGGAATGAAAGTTCTGTGCCCAAAACATAAAGAAAATCAAGCTACTGTAGCTAAGACTCACCTTTTATATGGATATATAATGTTTACAAAACCATGTGCTTGAGCCGAAAAAAAAATAAAAAACAAACTCCAAAAAAATCAAAGAAATGAAAAGAAAAAAAAACAAGAAAAACACCGTTGCTTAAAAATTCAAACCCGAGACCATACCCTTGCATCAATTTCATCTTACCACCCGACCATATAATTAATTTTCTGAAATTGTATGAAACAATAATATTTAACTCAACTCATCAGTTTAAAATTACATAAAAAAAACAATTGTCAGCTGCCACGTAGCTAGCTGACACTATTCCTCCAATTGTGTTTTAAAGTATAGTAATATGATAAAAATACTCTACTTTAAAAATGATATAATAATTAAGAAGTTCAAATATTGCACACATGTAAGTTGAAAACAACAATAGCTTATACCAAGAAATACATCAGGGTCAAATTTAGCTTCAATGCCCTTAATTTCGACCGCCTAAACCAGAAGTTCTTATTCCTAGGTGGTAGGAACAAGAATTAATAGCACATCAAGAAAGTTAATATTTGTGATAAGTCTCGCTCTTACATCACATGAGACATATATTTATACAAGCATAAATTACAAGAAGAGGATACAAAGAATGATCAATAACATACAAGGACAAAACAATAAATAAAGTACAAAATACTATCTTATATCCCCCCTCAAGCGTGGAGGTACTCAAACCATGGATGAGGGAGACTTTTGGTGAAAATATCAGCCACTTAGAGCTTGGTTGGAATGAACTTGGTATGAAGTTTTCTAAAGCCAACAAGTTCCCACACGAAATGATAATCTAGATCAATATGATTAGCCCCTTTGTGAGAAACAGGGTTTTGTGTAAGGAATAAGGCACTGTGGCTATAACATGAGAGAGTGGATCGACCAGGAGGTAAGGCATTGAGTTTTTGTGGAAGATGGGTAATCCAAACTATTTTAGCAGCGATGTTGGCCATTACGCGGTATTCAGACTCATAGCTTGAGCAAGAAATAGTAGGTTGCCTTTTCACACTCCAAGAAACAAGGTTTCCTATGAGAAATATGGAATATCCATAGGTAGATCAATGACTTCAAGACAACGGGCTCAATGGACATCAGAGAAGCCCAAAAATTCCGGCCGAGGGAGGTCTGGAGAATGTTAAACCAAAGTTAATATGCCTTTAACATAACGTATGATCCGTTTGACCTCATGATAGTGTAATTTTATGAGAGCATTTAGAAATTTGACTAACTTGGTTAACCGCATAAGTGAGGTCGGGTCTAGTTATAGTTGGGTACTAAAGTTCTCCCACAATGGAGCAATAATGAGTTATGTTGTCATAAGGTTCACCGTCACTGGTTAGGTTCACAGTCATGGCCAAAGGGGTATGAGCTGGTTTAGCCTCCAACATGTTTGCATGTTCCAAATTTCCTTAGTGTACTTTGATTGGTTCAAGGATAACCTATTAGAAGTGTGAGTGTCTTCTAGTCCAAGAAAGTAGTTGAGATTTCCTAAATACTTGATGGTAAAGGTGGTGTTTAACCGATGTATGAAGTCCTTAAGGACATGATCTAGATTACGGGTGAGGATGATCATCCACATAAACCAAAAAGTAAATGATATGTGTCCCCTTTTGGAATACACATAATGATGTATCCGCTTGGCTACAAGTAAAACAATTCTCAACCAAGAAGATACTTAGTCGATGAAACCACATCCGTAGGGCTTGCTTAAGTCCATACAAAGCCTTATTTAGTTTACAAACATGATTGGTAAACTGAGGGTTGATGAATCCAGGTGGTTGTTCCATGTAGATGCATTCATTGAGGTGGCCATATAATAAGTAATTATTAACATCTAGTTAGTGAAGTGTCCAATTATTAAAGGTAGCCAAGGTGAGAACAATACGCACAGTGGTGGCTTTCACCACTGGGCTAAAGGTGTGAGAGTAGTCAATGCCTGAAAATTAAGTGAAGCCACGTACGACAAGCTGAGCTTTGTAACAATCGATAGAACCATTTGAACGATACTTGATACGAAATAGCCATATTGAACTAACAATATTATGATCTTTAGTACTTGGAACTAAGGACCATGTGTTGTTTTGCAGAGAGCGGAAAGTTCATATTATGCATCACCGCAAGCCACTACGGATCACCACGATAGTGGCGGATTTAGGGGTGGTAGTAGTGAATAAGGGATGGTGTAGGGGATGATCGTTAACCTGAGAGAGATCAGCTAGGTGACGTGGTTTAAATATGTTGGCTTTAGCACATGTGGTCATTGGGCTAGTGGGAAGAGGTGGGGGTATAGGTAGTGGAGTGGGTGATGGTTGTTCATTAGCAGGGATATAAGAAGTGGGTGGTTTAAGGGAGGGTGATGGTTGGGGTTCGATCAACACAGAGTCGATAGTTGGGGAAGGTGGAGGTGATGAGGAGTGGGTGGTGGGTTAAGGGATCGATGATGTAGGTGGAACTGTTGAATTCGAGGCGGGTGGTTCCTAGTTAGGCGGGTCTAGGGTGGTTTTGGTGAGGTGGTGGACGTAGGTTTAAAGGAAATGGATTTGAGGTTGGGATGAGGGTTGCTAGATTTTATCATGAAATGTGGTTAGAGGTGAGGGGAAGCTATTTTAGTGATGCTGAGTGGAAGAGAGGGGAAAATAGTTTCATCAAATTAGGCATTTCGAGTGACATAGACCCTGGATGTTGTCGGGTTAAAACATTAAAATCCATTATGCTTGGAGTTGTAAGCAAGAAAGACACACACGATACTACGAGGTGCTAATTTATTAGGGGTGTAGTCAGAAAGATATGGGTAGACACAACACTCAAAGGTGCTAAATGAATTATAATCTAATATGGTAGAATGTAAGATTTCAAATGGGGATTTACCATTGAGAAGTTTCCTGGGTAAACGGTTTATGACGTAGACAGCAATGGAAAAGGCATCAACCTAAAACGTTGGTAGGAGATTAGACAAAAAAAGCATGGAGAGACCCATCTCAATAATATGTTTATGTTTGTGTTCTGCATGCCTATTCTGTTACAGTGTGTATGGGCATGAGAAACGATGAAACATGCCATTTTGGGCAAAAAGATTCTGCACCCGTTTGTTAGTAAATTCGGTTCCTCTATTACTTTGAAAAGTTTTGATTTTACAATTAAATTGAGTTTGCACAAAGTTAGTGAATATCACAAGAGCATCATAAAATTCAGTTTTAGTTTTTAATAGGTATAGCCACGAGAATTACGTGTGATTATTAATGAAAATGGCATAATTACGGTAGCCATCAGTGGAGATAACCGGGGACGGTCCCCGTAGATCGCATGAACAAGATCGAGTGTATTCAAGGCCATTTTAACATTATCAACAAATGGTAACTTATGAGATTTAGCCATTTGACAGGATGAGCATAAACCCGGTTTAGGTAACAAAGAAGTTAAAGATAATAAACCATGTTTTTGAAGTAAGACAATTTTATCGAAAGAAACATTAGCCAAGCAGGAATGCCATGTTTCATACGATGCTTTGGGAGATGCAGTAGCCAGAAAGGCTTTATTGTCCTCCGGGTGTAAAATATAAAGGCCATCCTCACGGCTTCCTCGAGCTAAAACCTTCTTGGTTTGACGGTCCTAAAAGACGAAGTAGCAATCAGAAAAGATAACATCAATGTTGGTGTCTTGTGTAAGTCTACTTATAGAAAAAAGATTTTTTGTTATGTGAGGAACAACAATAACATCACGTAACATAAAGTTTAGATGTGACTTGATGAGTTATAGGCAGAGTTGTAACATTTTTAAAGGTAACCGAGGGATTACCTAGCAGAGTCGTTAGATTGGAAACCGAGTCAGTGGAGGAGGCCATATGATCAGTGGCACCGGAGTAGACATACTAGTCAGGTCCGGAGGAGGAGATGTAACATTGAGCGTGACAGGCTTGAGCCAATTGTCATTGATAGGGGCATTCTTTGATACATAAAAGGCAAGACTTGGGCAAGAGTGTGCATAGTGACCGACATTTCTACAAAGTTGGCAGTGAGGTTGGCGGTGGCCACAACCAAGTCCGCCAATAGCCCCAGATTCATTAGCAAAACGGTTGCATTGGCCATATTATGACGGTGTTGATTGGCGAGCTTGGGTAGTGAATGCAACAGTGGGTGTTGAAGCACCATGGAGTGCACTAATGAAGCGTTCTTGGCTCTCGACCCTTGCCAGGAGATCAATATATAACGATTGAGGTTGAGATGCACGAACGGAGGTGGAGAAAGTATTGAATGATGGACCAAGACCATAGAGAAACCAGTGAACTTGGTCGGTTTCAGAATGGGGTGACTAATAGCCACCAATTGGTCACATAGAGACTTGAAATAACATCCAAACTCAGCAACGGATGTGTCACCTTTGGCGGATTATTGGATTTGATCATGGAGATTATGAACTCTTTTAATAGAAGTGTTGTTGTAAGCATTCTTGAGGGCAATCCAAATCTTACGGGTCGAATTGAGGCCAATGATGATAGCGACAACCTCCTCAGTGAGTGATGCTTGAAGTATGATGACAGTGCGCCGATCATCGGTGATCTATGTGGAGTGGGTTAGAACCACCTTATCATATTTACGGAGGGTTGGCAAGGGGGTAACTCTGGTGCCATCAACATGATGGAGCAGATTTTGATAGGTATGGATGGGAGTAATTTGATTTTTCCATAGAATATAGTTGGTGGAGGAGAGTTTTATCGTGAGAAGGTGGATAAGGGTGTTGAGCGGGAATTAACTCAACTTAATGGTTATATACAATGTGCAGGACCTGTTAAGGGATGGTCACACCCTAGTTTTCACAAGGAGGAGAGAATTAGAACACTTAATAAACAAATAGGGAACCGGGTTTGAGTATATGATGCTAAGAACATAAGTAAGTAATAAGACAGGACAAAAGAACAAGAACAAGATAAGTATAGTTTTCAAGAATGTTGTATATTGCTCTCAAGTTCTATTACAAGTGTTACAAAGCATAAAAAGAATACAAGAACCTGAGATACTTTATGCTACATCCTACAATCGGCTATGCTTTAAAAGCTAGCTGGAAGCACCTAATCTAGACAACAAGATCAATGTACAGTCAAAAGGCAGATTGCCTTTTGACTTGTGACTATGACATGACATAGCTCACATCCTAATCTATTACAAAAAGGATAAAAGGTATAAACTAGAAAGTTACATACTCCAAACAATAATATACAGTTTACAAAAGCATGAACCTTGTTGGTCAATCTTCAGAGTGACAGCGGAAAGTTAGTCAGCTTTATGAAAAAGTTGATTAGAGTAAGCATGTCTTCTCTATCTTTAAAGAAATCAGTCTTCAGTCTTTGGCTTCGAAATACTTTTTCCTTAAAGTTTCGGAAAACTACATCTTTGGCTTCAGAAGATTTGGTCTTTGGCTTCAGAAGATTTTACACTTGGAATATTTTCTATAAGGAGTGTAAAACTATTAAAGTAACTTCTACTATGTACATATGCATGCATACTGAAAGCTCTTTGGTTACTTTGGTTGCATCAGCCTTTCAAGTATAACCTTACAAACTCCCCCTAGGCTGATGCTACCAAAACAAAGAAGGATACTTAGATATTAACAGTCCTCATCAGGATCAAGACCATTCATTTCTTCATCAATTTCTCAGGATCCCTCATACTCTCATGGTATCTTCTCATGTTATAGAGATCATTTGAAGAAAGATCAAGCATGTCTTTCCAGAAATAGACATCTTGACCTCCTTTATCGCTGATAACATACCATCTGTCTGGATTTGCAGCAAAAGTTCAGGACGAGATGGGTCTTCCTGCTGCAAGAGGCTCTACTTGTGTAGGAGTTTGCTGAGCAGCCTTGTCTTGAGCTATTTCAAGATGCTCTGACTCATCTTGAGATATAAAGGTGGTTGCCTTGGACTTCTTCTTCTTAGTTTCCCTCTTCATGGTCATCCTTTCTTCCTCTCTGCAGACTTTAACTAAGAAGACTAGCCTTCAGCACCAGGTTGTTTGTGTCTTTCTTAGTTGGGTCATCTTCCCTCACAGGTTCAGAAGGAGAGGGATCAGGACCCTACTGTGGATTAGAAGTTGAAGTTGGTTATGATTCAGCTCTAGGTCTAGATTATGTTATCTCTTGGGGTTCAACCTTGACCTCAACTTCAAAGGGATGTTGACTTGGTGAAGAATGCAAGCTAACAAGCTCCCCCTTTTTAATTTTCTACTTGATCTCTCTAATGTTCTCATCGATAGTGGATAGAGACATTAGACCAAGCCTCCTTCCGGAGAATCCATATAGCTTCAAGAAGCTCATCATTCTCTGCCTATCAGCAGACTTCTTTTGGCTCTTTTGGATTATGGCTCTTGACTTTGCAGCTTCTTCCCTCATCTTTCTCTTAGTAGCCTTTTGTTCTTTTGTAACTTATTGCTCAAGCTGCTTAAGATACTCGAATTCTATATACTCACATGAGAGGGGAAGAAGTGCAGATGCCTGATAGAGGCATGTGGAACTTAGGTAGCTAATCATATTTTATCTATCTACATCTTTGTCTACCTGAGGTTGTTCAGTTGCCACAACCTCTGTCTCATGGCTTTCTTGAACTGGGGACAGTGTAGGAGCATGCTTGTAGAGCCTTTTCTATCTCCTTTCTTCCTTAACCTTGAGGAGTAGCTCTGCACCCTCTGCCTCCTTGATTTCCTTTAATAGCTCTATTTCTACCAGTTCATGAAGTTCCTCTAAGGGAATAGAGATGAGTTCATCTATATTGTAGTTCCTACTCCCTAAGTTGTTTATCCTGGCTGCCCTTAACACATCATCTTGAGTGTTTGGCCTGGGGGCAACCCTAATAGCAGCTTCCATAAATCCTGGGGACCCACTTGAACTCTCTACCCTTAGCTTCCTCTTCCTCTCTCTCTCTCTCTCTCCCCTCCTCAATCTCCTCAGGAATCAGTTTCCTTTTCCCTTTGTCACTCAGGCCTTGGTGACTCAGTGTAGAAAGAGCTTTGGCCCTTATTGCTTGATTCAGCAGTCAAGCTCTGGCCAGAGAGAGGCTATGAAGCACCTTCATGAGTTGGTGCGTTACTTAGGGTAATGACTGCTAAAGAGGTTCCTTTCTCAAGGTTCACAAGTTCAACTACCGTGCCTTCAGTCAAGGCTTCCCTTTCAAAGCTAATCTTAGGGTCCACCTCAACATCCAGTTGACCAATGGTCTTACATGCTAGCATCTGTCTATATAATTTAGATCTTAGCTTGAACTCTTCTAGCAACCTTTCTTGAATCCTATCCGCTAACCTTGCAGCTTGCCTATTTTGACTTGGGTTGACAAGTGGAAGGTCAATCAGATAGGTGCTCTTATAGAATCTCAGGTTGGAGAAGTTGAAGATAAACGATCTCCCCTAAGATCTTGAGATTACCAGTGCTCTTCTATTAGTGTCATACCTCCATCCTTTAATTAGATTCTCATAGTTATGAGATGGGGTAGGCATAGCTATTAGAATACCCTCCTCAAACAGAGTTTGTATAAGTGAGTCCATATTAATGTAGACTTTAGGAGGTTGTTGAGTATGGACAATTGCAAATGAGGGTAGTGAATCCTAAATGTCCATACTCTATGAAGAACTCCTATGTATAGTGATTGCTTGGACTTTCTCCCCCTTTTTGAGAGCATCACCCTCTTGCATAGTTGAGTTAGGGTTTAAGTCTATTATATCCATAGGTTCTTGTGTTCCTGGTTGAGTCCTTCTTAAAGGTCTCCCAGCTAGTTTTTCCTTGATATCAGAAATCTCAAGTTGCTGATCATGGACCCTTCTTTGCAAGGTAGTCATTTGAGATTTCAAGAAACTAACCTTGAAGACTCTTCTAACGCTAGAAGACCACTGGAAGACACCCGGGACCAGAGCATGTCGTGAAAGAAGCACACTGGGCGGGCGGGCTTCGACCGTGTAATAAGTGAAGGTTTGAGTCAGCGTTTGCACCTTTAGTCTCATATTTCCCCCATCTTCATCAGAAGAATCATGGGGGATGAGAGAATAGGAACTAAGTTTTCTTTCTCAGTACCAGCATTTTGTTCTTTGCTGCTGGATTTCCCCTACACCATGACAGCTTCAGGTGAAGTATCAAGGGGCTGGGTTGCCATGGTTGATGTCTTAATAATATAATCACATTTTGAAGTGATAACCTCTTCCATATGTAACTCCTGAACTTGTTCAAGGAAATCCACCTTGGTAGTAGGTGGACGATGTGGGCTAGACATGGGAGAGGCAAGAGTAGTCATCTCTCCTTGAGCAGGAGTGGAGAAGAGAGACTTATGGTGCTCACTAAAGCCTATGTCTTCATCATCATAGAATTCTAGGTTAGGAATTGGTTAGTTTAGATCTAGAGGCTGGGGCTGGTAACTGTCCCCTGAAGGTTGTTCACTAGAGTTTTGAGACTCTAATTGAAAGCTTAAGGCTTTAGGGGTTGTGAGCTCATCAGGCTGAGCATGAGGAATCTCAGCACAGGTCATTTGTTAGATGGGAGTGGTTTGCTCCTTAGGGGAAGTGGGAGCTCCAATGTCCACTTCCTCCTGCATGGTAGTGGTATAAGGGTTGCACAAGATGAGTAGCTTGTGCAGGGGTTCATTTGGATTTGCTTTGATAGGTGATGGTTATTTGTGGTTGTATGAGTTATGAAGTAGAAGGTGTTGGTTCAACACTAGATGGTGCTCTAGGTTGTCACCTTGAGCAATGAGCTCTAACATTTTTAGTACAATGGTTGTTTCTTCAATTGATAGTGGCCCCTCCTTACGTTACTTTAATTGGGGAGGATGCAAGTAAGGCTGAGAAACCCACAGTAGGCTTTCCCATAGTATTAAAGATATCAGGCTTCATCTGTCTCAATTTTAAAACATTACCTATTCCCCTCAACCGTGAGCCAGTTCACAGTTGAGAATATACTGGACATATTTAGGGAACATGTAATATTCTAAGGAGTCCAAGTTTACAAGCAAATTAGTGTAAACAAATTATGAATGCCTGAACTTTACCCTGAACCATCCCATGAACTATAAAGGAAAGATATTCAGGAATCTGGTCTCATCCTCCATGTTTGTTAGATAAACTATGGATGACCACATGGAGGAGGTACTTCCACTAAGAGGAGACCTTCCCTTTTTTGAAGGGGAGAAGTCCCCTTTATAGCCCATCTATCCAAAGGACTGGTTGACAGCAGACTTGGGGAAGGACAAATCACCTTCTACATCATCCAGCCTTAGATGAATGTTTATGGAGGCTGGAGTGATGAAGATTCCCCTCCCCTACACTATGGCAACTAGTGCCTTCTCCCCATCCATGGTGACCTCTTGGAAGGTCTTCCAGAACTCTAATAGCTTATCCTCATAGAGTGGAGGATCTATGGTGAGTGTGGTGAAGTAGTTTGATAGAGTAAGAAAGCGACAAATCTCTAAGAAACTAGGATGTTTCTCAGAGTTCAACAGAGCAACTTGAATATGTTGCTTCTGAAGGTGCATGGAGATATCAGGTTGGTTTCTATGATCAAGGTTGGTCATTTTGAGGTAGCTTTGTTGTGAAGGAAGATAAGAACAAAGTTTGTTTATGGGTGAATTTAGGTTATA
This sequence comes from Flaveria brownii, assembly GCA_018326445.1. Classification (NCBI taxonomy): domain Eukaryota; kingdom Viridiplantae; phylum Streptophyta; class Magnoliopsida; order Asterales; family Asteraceae; genus Flaveria; species Flaveria brownii. Next base: position 14,383 of record BJCN01335589.1, read on the forward strand.
GAATTTGTAGACGAAGAAGATAATGAAAGAGTGGGAACCGTTAAGTGTATATATATGAAATTGATTTGAGACAAAGTTAATGCAAAAGAATAAACTTTGATATCCAAATGTCGGTCCTACCTCTGAAAATTATGCCCAAAAAGGTAGTTTTCTTGGAAATCAAGAATATTCCGAAGGTACTTTGTCTTCGAAAGTTTTTATAACAACTTTCGAAGCCAATTTTGACTTCGGAAGATATTCCTGAGCTTTATGGAAATTTGCTCCGAAAGAAAAAAATACTTAGACTATTTTCTCTTCTAAGACATATTTTTTTTCGGAAGAAATTAAAGATTGGAAGTTTGATTCTTAAGGGAATAAATCTTCCGAGACTTAATTGCTTTCGGAAGAAAATTTTCTTTTAAACACATATAAGTACTTAGAATCATCTTTTTTACTTTGGAAGATATATAAAAATTTTTTTCTGAAGGTAAATTTCTTATAAATAGTTATCTGATTTGAAGACTTAATATTCTTCCAAAGACAATATCAATGTCTTCCAAAAAAATATATGTTTAAAATTTTCAGAATTCTAAGGAATATCATTTGAAAAAGTGTTTTCCAAAGTAAGCTGGGCTTATCTAGGTAATAGTTTAGACAACTTAGGACATACATGTTTTAGAAATAGTCTTGAAATAAGTTTT
>BJCN01335596.1:7949-18087 GCA_018326445.1 Flaveria brownii
TGTAAACCGATAAACGCACAAATAGAAACCTATTATGTTGAATAAAAGGTATTAAAGTATATTAGCTATCACTTCAAAACTTAAGAAATATTTGAGTTTGAAATCTTTCTTGTTGAATAAAATAGATTCAACAATCTGAATCCTTCCAAAATGTGAACATTACTTCCAATCTCAAGTTAATCTGACCATGTTTTCTTTACACACAAATATACTACTATTGCTTATGCATTTTCGCTTTTGGCAGTGCTGCAGTTTTTCACAATGCAAGCACAAGATTTTGTGATGGTGCACGGTTTGGACTTGGAGCAGAGGTATGCAATCTTTGAACCAGTTATCGCGTTAAGTAATTTTAACACTAGAGTTGTTTAGTATTCATAATTTCGTTTTCTTGGAATTCTTTGATATTTCCTTAAACAGGTCGGAATCAGTACTAGTAAAATCCATGCACGAGGTCCAGTCGGTGTAGAGGGACTCCTAACAACAAGATGGTACGCATGAATTTTAATATAACACGATGGACATACTTGTTTTAGTCTCAGAGCATGACAAATGGGACCATCCATTCAAGTTGGTTTAATAATTTCCAATGACTTTGAGAAATGAGTTGATTTGTGTAAAATTTTTTCCAATAAATTAATATGGGTCAACTCAAATTAGTCAACATGTCAATTAGGTCCACTCAAATTATGCATTGGGTTATGATGGGTCACTTTATAAAACTAGCCAACTTTTATAAAGCTAGTCCAAATAACCAGATTTTATAAAATTTGCTAACTTAAAAGGTTTCCAAATGGGTCAACACCACCCCCGACCATTATCACCACCACTAAACCAGTTGCGCGTGGGTGGACTCATTTTGATACCATCTTTTTCACCCTAAAATGACTTTTTTTCAACCAAGCTCATTTTTGTTAGTACTTGTTTTGACTATAACCAAATTGATATCTTTTTAAAACGATCCCTTTTGGGTCAAACCCGCTTTTTGCACATAGCCTGTTTTTGACCTGTTAGTCGACCCGACCACAACCCATTTTTCCATACTTGAGAGCATAACAGATCAGATTTAAAATTATTAGTTTAATTACTTTTTGATATTTGTACAGGGTGTTAAGAGGTAAAGGGCAAGTGGTGGAAGGTGACAATGGAGTTGTTTACACCCACAAAGACCTTCTAACATGTAACGGCTATTAGACCCGGCCCGTTACTGCTTCAGTTATTCGCTTATGATTTTTATGTCGTATTTGGATGCTAAATGAAAAGGTTAAGATTTATTACTGGTTCTTTTATGTATTTATACAATCGGTTCAAAGTCATATTTGAAACCATACTGGTTTTAAACTAGAACCGAATCCGGTCTTATTTTTGGTTTGGTTTGTTTCTAGGTTAGGTGAAGTAGACTTCAAAACAAGAATTGTACCGTTCATTTTCTTTATTTATTTGAGATGATGTTACTTTGTTTTATTTTTTTCATATTAAAACAAACCTAAATATGTTTGTTTCCCTGGTCAAGTTTGGGAATGAACTGATTTTGAACGTAAATCAAATACTTTTAGATTATCTGTTTTCATTACTTTTCTAACTGTATTACCGGTAACTGTATTACCATTAGTATTGATCGGTTTGATTTTCGGGTTATATTAATAATTTCAATCGGCTTATATTAACATACGTGTAGTATTACATCCATTATAGTTTGAAACTATCATCTTTAAGTGATTACCATGGCTACGACTAAAGTTGAGGCCATACTTTCTTCATAATCGTTCTTTGTGTCTCCGGTATCACAGCATTCACAGCCCGCGCCTCATTTTTATATGAGTGAATGCCTTATATTATATGGGGTGGTTGTAAGTGGTTGTGAGTGAAGTCATAAGAAAATTTATGAGGGTTGTACCGTATTTTGTTAATGGTTGTGAGTGGATGAAAGAAAAAATGTAATGTTAATTTAATGAAAAATTATTATTTAATTAAAAAAAAGATAGAAAAAATATGATTTTTAGTGTAATTATAAGCATGTGGATGGGGGATGGATTGTGAATGCTATTACTTTTCATATCTATGTTATTATAATTAAGAAATCCTATTTTTTTCATCTATAATTTTTTAAGGTGCTATCTTTATTATAAAAATGTCAAAAGGATTCATGCTAGAGTATTTTGTTAATGACGAAATGTCTCGTAGCAGGATAGAAGAGTGTACAACAATAACATAATAGAAACCTGCCTAGGTCAAAGAGGCGAGACCATAAAGCAAGGATAATAGGTTTGTGGTCGTGCCATAATGTCGAAAACATGGATGGTGTCGAACCAATAAGTGATGAAAGGGATGGTGTCAAGGCATAAGGCTTGAGCAAGGGAAATGATGTGCAACTAAAAAACATGGCTCAGGACACTCTTATGATTAGAGATAGCATAAGTTGATTCCAAACCCTAAGCAGTTCAGGTATGGTCAAATAAAGTCAAAATCGGGGTTAAAACCGGTTGGTGGATGGAAATTGAAATCCCTTCACAGCTATGAACCAGTTTGGCTAGCTTTAGATCGGTTCGTGTTAGAAACCAGTTTAGAAATTAGTTCGGATAATATCATATATATTAAAAAACATATTAAGTTAAATATATAAAAATAAACAAAATAAAGCTCCTTTATTATTTTTCTAGTTTTAGAAATTAAAAGACATAAATTCATTACAAAACATAAAAATTGCAAATACATTCTATATTTCTCATCGTCGTAGTTATTTAGTATTTAATCTTTGCAAGAACTATTGTTGTTGTATAATGCTAAATCAAAAGTAAGTTCTTGGTAGGAGGGGGAATGTTTTTCCTCGCGCCACCTCTTCCTCTTTCCTCGTGTATTTCTTCTTCCACTTAAATTTCGCCTTCGAGACTTGAAATATTTTGTGTTCGTTCTATCGCATCTAGATGCTCTGTCAAACAAATACATAGTTTCATAGCCACTAGATTGACCCTAGTTCTTCGCATAGATAAAACTCTGTCACTAATAGAAAATATTAATTCTAACGCTACCTTAAAGAATTGGATAGTAATCATACGCCATAGTGGTTATAATCAAAAATTAAGATTAGTTGTTCAATAATTGACCAAACACTCTCTTGACCGAAAGCTCACAACCTAACCATGTGCGACAAAGTAATCATGAAACTATTCTAATGTTGCTCTTTGTCAATGATGTTTTCAAACATTTAATTCCGTCTAGTAAGCATGTCTCAATTCAGATCAAATCAAATAAAATCCGTAAGGGGACACAATTTTCTACAATTATGATATTTTAATATTAGTTTTTGCAATTACGTTTGTATCATTCGAGACATTATCAAACGATATTGTTGTTCTTATCTTATCTTAAATTCAAAATAATTTTTCTCGAGTGGATATCCAAACAATTTAAGCGCAGTCATATATTTCATCATCTACCTTGTATCGGTATTTACCTAATGTGCGATTGTGCGGTAAAACTATGTGACAAGTTCGATGAACCGTATGAAGGAAACCAAGCATCACAAGTTTTTGAATCATTGTTGTCAGCTCAAACGGAAAATAAATTTCGCCCGTAGATATATATCTAAAGAATTAAAGCACAATTACACTAGTTTGCAATTTCAAAGTCTAAAATTAATTCTTCTTTTGCTTTTATCCATATATTTAAACAATCACGTTTAAAGATAGTGTGATTTATATGATTATCTTAGATTCTGAATATACCCTTACACATACTATAGTGTGATTTATATGATTATCTTAGATTCTGAATATACCCTTACACATGCTTTTTTTAATCTACATTTTCGGATATATGTTAAGTAAAAATCGCCCTATAGTAGACCTCAGTTATCACCAGCTAGTTGTTTTCATTCCGAAGACTAAAATTTATAACATTGCTTACACATGATGAGAAATGAATATTTGAAGTTTTTCGTATCGCTTTGCTTTTAATATCAATATATAATAGGATTGGGATCATTTGTTAACCATTTGTTATTACGATAACTTGTGTTAACCCTTCAAGATCAATCAAAATCATTATTTTGTTTTTGTTGGAATAACATATTACACATATAGAACGTTTTGTTCTTTTATATATATATGTAAATTCATAATTGTAAAAAGATTTACACTCGCATAAGTTACACTTACACCTTAACTTTTTTACACTTACAAAGTTTACACATATAAAGAACATAATATTGTATAAGTGTAATGAATGCATACGAATAAATAAAATAATGATTTTAATTGATTTTGACGGGTTAACGCAAGTTATTGCAATAACAGTTACTTAACATTAATTTAAACCTTATCCATATATTGTTAAAATATTAAGTTATATATTTTTTATAACTCAATGTAGCAAATGTATTTGTCTTTTAATGTTGGTTTCTATTTGTCTTGGGAGGGTCTTTTTATGGATATATTCAAATTTGGAGGGCTTGGGTGTACAAGTAGGCAATCTTGGAGAAGGGTTATGTTAAGTTGTTCCTTTTGCCATTTCTCATCATCACATCTTTAAACTCAAGTGTTACACCCATATCTCTTGCAATCTATCCATACATTAAGGTGAGCCAATTCCAACTTAGGGTACAAGTGTTACACCCATCATATCGTACAACGGTACAAGTATCTATAGCACAATAGCAACAACTCACTGGTACTATTTATAAGAATCATACACCGGAAAACCAAAATCATGCCCAAAAATAAACTTGAAATAAGCTATTGCTGATCGAAACAATTCGCCGGAAAATGGTTGATGAGGTGAAGTTATGTGGAAGTCCATTCGTTTGCCGCGTGAATATTGCTTTGAATTTCAAGGGAATCAAGTATGAATACATTGTTGAAGATCTGAACAACAAGAGTGCTGAGTTGATAAAAAAAAAGTTATGGTCAATCGCAAGCTGCCATGTGTCTAGCCGGCTAACGACTTAATATTATAATTTCGGGTCGGTACTCAGCTTCTCGGTTGTACCAATCCATACCCAAACTCGAAATTATCAAATTATTAGTACTAATTACCTCCTACTAAATATTATTTCGGTTCGGTTATCGGTATTTCTGAAAAAATATAGTTAATTGTCCATTGACCTAAACGGCTAAACTTCAAATACGAAATTGGTACCTATATTATTTTGTTACAAAACATTTTTTTGAGTTTATAAAATTACGAATGAAAATGAAAGCATATTATTAACATTAAACTAGGCATTGACATGGCTATATATCTCCAACAACCTCCTTTTACCTGTTCATATTTAGAAATATAGCAAATTCCAACTTAACGTACAAGAGGGCGGGCCTTGGCGCAGCGGTAAAAGCTGTTCCTAAGGGACCGAAGGTCTCAGGTTCGATCCGTGGAAACGGCCTCCCCACAAAATGTGGGGGAAAGACCGCGTACATCTTCCCTTAAATGGGACGGACCCTCCCTGGACCCTGCGAAAACGCGGGAGCTCTTTGCAGCACCAGGTACGCCCAACTTAACGTACAACTGTCTGCATATTGTACAATTAAGTATTTACAGAAGAATATCTCTGAAAATTAATTAACAACTATACCATAATAAACTCCCAATTAACAAGTCAACAACTCAGCAATTGTTATTTATTATACGAATGTCCACAGGAACAACTCAAAAAACTAAACCTGAAATTAGCTAGGTATCTCAGATTCAACAAGTTAACCGGAGAATCCGATATCGGAGTCTCTTGTGATCGTTGAGTACATCGATGATGTATGGAAAGGGGTTCCGATTTTGCCTCAGGGTGCTTATGACAAGGCTCAGGCTCGATTTTCGGCCAAGTTTATTGACGATAAGGTAATGGTTTATGGTAATATTCACTAACGCTACTTGTCTATTTTCAGATTAAAATTCAACCATTTAAAGAGAATCAACTTTCATAATACAATAGGACTTACCGTACGTCTTACATGGAAAACTTGAAAAAAACTTATATTAATACATAGTCGTATGCTTCGCAACAACATGTAAAAATGTATTTTGATAGATCAAAAAATTCAGGAAAAAAGTAGAAAGAAACTAAAAAAGTAGGGTGATAAATTCATGGCACAGGGATGAATACAAGAGAAACTTACTATAAAAAAGGAGTGTTTATTCACATATATTGAGTCACCCTAAAAATAAATAATCGAAAGCAAAAAATAATTGATAGAAACGGTGAGGCTGGTTTTAAATTAAGTAATTCAATTTATAAATTTTACAAATTTTTAATTATTATAAATTATTAAACTGATATTATATTCAAGTTTTTATATGCTTATTATATATATAATTATATAAGTTCTTAAAACTTATAATCTTGCATTTAAAAGTTTAACTAGTTTTAGTAAACCCGTGTATTACACGAGTTGAATAAAGAAAATATTAATAAAATATAATTTTATTAACTATAAAACGATATTATTGAATTCTACGTTATTATAAATAGAATAAAAGTTTTGTTTCAAAACAAACGTTCTAAAAATATAACTTTTAAAAATTTTCTTATTATAACTTTAAACTTTAATTATTTTTTATTTATAAAATTTACTTTTTAAGAACATCAATTTTAAAATATTTTATATTTTTAAAAAGTTTTGATGTTATAGAAAAAATTCTTATGTTATAAGAAGTTCTTTCTTCGAAATAATATTAATAAAAATAATTTTATAATTTATTAAAAATTATTTTTAATCTAAAAAGAAATTAAATAATATTTTTAGTAATTAATATGATTAATAAATAGGAGAGAGAAAAAAATAGTAATTACATTATTTAAAACATTCTCAAATTAACAAAAATAGAAAATTTTAAAATAAAAAACTATATATTTTTATTAAAAAGCACACTTTAAAAAATATATAAGATACGAAAAATTTCTTTAACAAAAGTCTTTTTAAAAAATACGAACATTTTAAAACTGTTTTTCTTTTAAGTTTTATAAAAACAATTCTACTTTTTTAAATAAAATAAAAAAAACCAAAATATTTTAATAAACAATTATAAAAACACAAACTTATAAACGGAAAGTTTAAAAATGATATTATTGTTGTTTTACTAGTGTCTCCCTACACTATTCAAGGCTATTGGCAACCATGAAGTGAAGCAAGCTGTTGTAGAAGCTCATGAGCAACTACAATTTCTAGAAAACGGACTCAATGTCAAAGGCAAGAAGTTTTTTGGAGGTGACAACATAAATCTTGTTGATATATCTGCTACTTAATTTCATAGCTTTTTGGCTCGGAGCAGCTGAAGAAGCACAGGGAATAAAGCTTGTGACCAAGGAAAAGTTCCCGAATTTAACCGAATGGTCTGATAACTTCGTCAACTGTCAAACTGTTAAAGATATCTATCTTGCCTCCAAGAGATATCATAGTTGGTTTTTACAACTACAAGAAGCAGTTTGGTAAGGCATAATATATAGTGTTTTGAAGTTATAAATATGTGCTTATGAAGTTAATGTTTCTGTGTAGAACATCCATTAATTAATGTCAATATTTCAATAAACTGTTTGATGCTGTAGTGTGTGACCATATATTTTGATGTTTATCATTTTCTTGAAGCTGATATATATGCAAGATTCTCTTTTATTTTCTAGATAATCATGTTTTAAGTTTTTAGCAACAATCACTCATCATATTGTAGCGACGATATAATTTATATCGTGACTTGGGCGACGTAATTATTAGCAACAGCAATTTGATGTAATGAACGATGACATCTGGGCCTATATTTTTAATCTTACATTAATAGTTACATAACTCCATCATCTTCACAGTTGCAAATCCAATAATCTTGATTAGTAATCATGATAACCGATTCATGACTTGAATCCCAATTTGCAACAATATCGATTTGTATATTGCAACCTAATAAAGAAAGCTGAAAGTTTTCAATATCACCGACAAGAATTAGTATATATCAATGTATCATCTTTTATTGATTAGTATAAGTTGTTAATTAGTATCAACAATCTGTTCAAAAAAGCTTGCGGCTCGTAGCTCGTTCAAAACTAACTTGTCTGAAAATAACTTGAAATAGCTTGCTTGAGCCCAAACCAAAGTCAGCTCAGTTCGCGGCTCGCTTGTTAACTGGTTAGTTAACTTGCTCGTTGACTCGTTTAATTTAAAACCTAAACTATAAATTAATTTTATACTATATTATTAAAATAATAGACCAAAATCATATGATTATTTTTCCATTTTTCAATGAAAAAAGTAAGTATAAAAACATAAGGATGATGATAGTTCATGAAGTACCAATTTTATCTTATTGTTTAAACAAGTTAAAATGAACAAATATAAAAAATAGAGTTAATTACACAATTAGTCCTTGTGTTTTTATGAAAATAACAAGTTTGGGTACTAACTAATCTTACTAACAAATTTAGGTTTTATGCTTTTTATTTTGTAACGAGTTTCGGTATTAAGGTTAACTTTCGTTAACTTTTCCGTTAAATTAGCGTAAAATGACCGAAATACCCTTTCATAATCAAAAGGGCCACTAATGTAATTAATAATATTAATCTAACCAGGGACCATTTATGTAATTACTCTAAAAAAACCAATCGTGCTAACAGTTCACCGACGAAAAAGAAGGCTGCAAAAGGCCTGGTTAGTTACCGAAGCAAAAGGTGGCGAGTCTGGTAGTTGCATTATAAAAGGCTATTTTGGTTATTTTACACTAATTTAAATAAATTAGTGCTAATTACAATAGTGGCTCTTTTGTTTTTAAAAGGCTATTTTAGTCATTTTACATCAATTTAAAAGAGTAGTAAACAAAAGTTAGTCTTAATACCCAAATTCATTATAAAACTAAAAACATAAGACTCATATTTGTTACTCAAAAAAGTTAGTATCCAAACTTGTAATTTTCACAAAACCACACAGACTATTTGCGTCATTAACTCTTTAAAAAAGATTATAAACGTTATAAAACATTATTAATTCATTCATTAGTGTTAAATCTTATAAAAATTATTTTAAACCACAACCAAATTATTTCAAATTATTTTAAATCAATATTTTGCAAATCTTTTAAATAAATAATTATTTAATTAAATATTTTTGATCAATATTATAACTATATTAAATCATATGAAAAGGAACGGCTATTATATTGTTTTTTAACGGATCCATTTTTTCCTTTTGTTTTCACCAATAGTTATAATATATATTTTTTCAATAGATCCACTTTTTTTCTTTTTTGGTTTGCACCCACCATAGGTATGAACATACATAGCACGATTTCTCCGAAGGAGACGCCTGTGGTGGCCGGTGCGATCATGAATATCAACATTTGGTTTGTCTGAAACATTACGAAGTGCTATCTTCTTTGCGATCATTAAACCCATTTTGTGTAAACTTTGATCGGGCTTTGTTTCATAGGCGATGATATGATGATGTCAAAAAATACACGGTTCATTGTCATGACGTGGTAAACGAAAATGTTTGCTGCCACAACAACCCGTCGTGAGCGTATTAGTATGTGTTTATCTAAGTCTCAGTTTATCCTGTCATTCACGACTATATTAGTGTTTACGTACTAAGAAATGTTTCAAGTTTGAAAGTAATAATGCCGTAGTTGGTGTTGATAGAAGCTAGGAACGTAGTAATGACGTTGAAACTAGAATTTATAACATCCGGTTTACAAATATCAGACTTCCGCGATCAGAGACATTACTAGTTGTTTAAATAATTAATTATTAAAATTGATTACTTTTAATTTAATATTCAAACTTTATTATTAAAATGTACATTAATAGAGGAAGTTAAGGAATAATGTAGTTTTAAATTTTTTAAATTGGCCACTTAAACTAAATTAATCACATGAAAATTGGTGGTATTCTAATTTTTCATTAGTTTGCTCAATCTATTATGCGTTTTTGTTACTATAGGGTTCTACACATTACTTGGTTTGAGTACTTAATACATTAAAACAACTTGATTATCTTTTCATGTTATATGTTGATTTTATGCAAGCCTTGAATGAAGTTGTTTTGTGTCCCACTTATAATTTTTTTTAAATCCATCACTGGTTGAAGCAGAAAATTTACTGGGAAACTGTGTGGTCGTGATAGATCGTTTGATAAGCAATAACATGCTTTCTGGATTTATCACATACTTTTCTC